>JAJIBD010004537.1:0-28159 GCA_021461705.1 Cryptotis parvus | reverse complement strand
AACAAACAAAAAATACAACTTTCTCTATCTTTTAATAGCAAAGCATTACCAGAATTCATCCATAACAGTACCAGTTAGAGATTTTAAATTCGGAGATATTGTAATTTGAATATATAATAGATTTGCTAGACACTCCTGAAGAGTAACTCTTGGTATGAAAATGTAAGCACTTAAAAGAGTGTCTCTAACACCACAACCAATTAATCAGAATGGTGATGCAGAACCAGAAGCAAGGTTTCGCTCATTCAAAACTGACAATGAAAAAAGTCATTAATAGTCAGGGGGTCTATAAGTATTTCTGGAAATCAGCTGTGAACTTATCACAATTTCCTTGAATGAGACCCTGTTGTATATACTGAAGTGATTCTTCAAATATCCTCACTTCAAGCATTGCATTTTAGCTATCATTTGATGCATATTTCAATTACACACACACACACAACACACACACACACAAACACTCACTGATGTGTATACTGAGAAGTTTCCTTAGCCTTACTTCTACTCTAAGGATGAATAGGCCTCTTTTTTTTCTTCACTGTATCACTGTATCACTGTCTCCCCCTTTTGTTCATTGATTTGCTCCAATGGGCACCAGTAACATCTCCATATGTCCTGTCGTCCTGTCCTAAACAAGTGTTGCGCAAAGGGGAATCTGCTTGCTCCAGTGACAGGAAGAGCGCCTCAAACCATTCTTAAAGTCATGGAATTTGAGGTCCATAATTGTTACTAGTCTTTAGCATATCAAATAAAACCTAGGAGTAGCTTTTTGCCAGGCTCCTGCCGTGTACGTGGTATACTCTCAGTAGAAGGCTCTCATCCAAAGCACTTTTTCATACATTTCATATATCATAGGAGTCACTATATTTTATATACACTCTAGGATCAGTTTCTTTGATAAATTTTCATATCCAAAATATTCTAATGAAAAATTATTTTATTTTATGACTCACCAAATTCTAAGTTGAAATATTTCCTCCAACTTTTTCTTTAAAAATTGGAGACCAGAGAGGGACACAAAGGGCCAAGTAAATATTTTGAATGCCAGGAGGCCTGGTTAAATCTCTGGCATTGCATGTATATTACTAACAGTAGTGGATCCTGTGCATAGAACTTGGATTTGCCACAAGCACCACTTCTTTCTTTGCTTCTCTCTAACTGTACTCAATTTTTTAATATTTTTAATATACCATCCTGAGATATACAATTACAAAGATGGTCATGTTTGGTTCGGTCTATCATAATAAATAAAAAGTGGGGCCGGGCGATAGTCCAGAGGGTGGGAGTTTGCCTTGCATGCGGCGGCCCATGGGCCCCAGTTCGATCCCAGCATCCCATATGGTCCCCCCGAGCACTGCCAGGCGTAATTCCTGAGCTCAGAGCCAGGAGTAGCCCCCAGTATTGCCGGTGTGACCCCTAAAAGCAAAAAAAAAGTAAATAAAAAGTAATTTTATATCTATTATCTAACTTTCTAGTTTATTATTATAGGCACTTCAATATAGTCCTTGTTGTCAATGTTTAACTAATGGGTGTTTCAGCACCCATCCCTCCACCAGTGCCCATTTCCCACCACCAATGCCTCTCTTTCCACCCCCACCCCAGTCTGTACTCAATTTTAAATAAAAGTTCAACAGGTGATTTCAATACTCTTTCAATATCAATCTACTTTTTTTTTCTATTACAGGCAACAGTTTATTCAATATACAATAACGAACAAGGGATAAGTTGAAAGGAATTAAAGGCATTCCCAATATCTCCATTAGGTTTAAATCTGAGATTCTATAAAAAAAGGGTCTAAATCAGATAGTGAAATAGGTAGCTATCTAGAAATTTTAATACTAAATACTTAAACCATTAAGATTTCCATATTTAAAATAAACTCAGGGGGGCCGGAGTGATAGCACAGTAGGTAGGGCGTTTGCCTTGCATGTCCGACCTGGGTTCAATCCCAGCATCCCATATGGTCCCCTGAGCACCACCAGGAGTAATTCCTGAGTGCAGAGCAAGGAGTAACCCCTGAGCATTGCCAGGTGTGACCCAAAAAAATAAAAAAGACTGTTTAAAAAAATAAATAAATTCAGGAGTATAAATTTTAAATTGTAGTTCTTATCTTGCAATATCCATAGATGATTTTTCTGCTGCTAAATTCAATTATTTATGTTCAAAATTAGATAGTTAAGCATTGGCAACAAAGACTATACTGAAGTTCCTATAATAATAATAAGCTAGAAAGTTAGATAATATATATGAAATTACATTTTATTTATTATCATAGAACTTACAGATTGAATCATGAAGGCACAATTTCCAGATCTGACATAGGGCTGGAGGGGCTCAAGATTTGCTAAAATCTTGTGTACTCAATTTTATCCTGGGAGTTCAGTGGGCACCCTGGAGGTTCATGATATGATAAGTAGGATAATCTGTCTAGTGCACTCTTGAGTAATGCTCATAAAATTTAGAAAGATATCACTGCAAACTCGATTTCACAGAAAATACACTTTCCTAAGTCACTTGTCACTTGTCTTCCCGTTGTTCATCGATTTGCTCAAGCGGGCACCAGTAACTTCTCCAGTCATTGGGAAGGAGGTCCATATTGTTACTGTTTTGGGCATTATCAAATACACCATCGGTAGCTTGCCAGGCTCTGTGGTGGCTCTGGGTTCATCCCAGGGGGCCCAGTCTTTTCCATGTCAGACCATCAACCATTCAGGGCCACGGCGCAGAGCCCTGGGGTGTAGACAATCCTGTCTTTTTGTCTGCCACCTGCCAACGCAGACAGGAACTGCAGCCACACCTGCAACACCAGAGTGGCAGCACTTCCCTAAGTCCAAAATTTTAAACCAATGCAAAAAAAGGCTTGTATTTATAATATCACTGTATCACTGTCCTTCCTGTATCATAGATTTGCTCGAGCGGGCACCTGTAACATCTCAATATGACCTGTCACATGCAAGATAACGCAAGGGCATCATCCCGCTCCAGGAACATAAAAGCCTCAAATATTCCATCAGCTCATAGGAATGAGGTCTATAATTGTTACTGGTATTTGGCATGTCAAATAAGACACGGGTAGCTTGCCAGGCTGTGCCGTGATTTATAATATACAGGGTGAAATAAAATTATTAGAAATGGCAAGAATAATAACATGTATGCCCTGAGCATTTCCAGGAGTAATCATTGAGCACTGATTCACGAATAAGAACTTAGCACTGCAGGGTGTGATGCAAAACAAAAAACAGAGAGTGAGAATGAGATATATAGTTGAGATTAGACTCAGTCACCAAAAGCAAACCAAGTAAGTATAGAGACGACAGAGATGATGGGATCAAAAACCAGGATTAAAAGTTAAAATGGTTATTATGACAAGACACTAGTATATCATCAAAAACACATTATAAGAACAGAAATAAAGCATCAAAATATTAAAATGTAACTTTCATAGATAAAAATACAACTACCTAAAATATAATTTTCACTAGAGTTAATGGAAAATTTGTTCCTACAGAAGGAAATAGAATCCTCATAACATAATAGAATATAATGTAAAGAAAATATCACATTGTTTATAATCACACTTCATTTGTGTTCATGATTCATGATCATATAATTATGAATTATGTATATTATTCTATAATTATTATTTTATATTTAAAATCATATAATTATAAAATGATGTATTATGCTTTTAATTATAAAGCATTTTTATATGCAGAGAAAAAATCCCAACAGAATAAAATTATTCATGAACTAAAATCCAAACTATGGTCTAGAATGCTGTGTGTTAGAATTTGGAAGAAGAGATAAAGAAAGATATTTTAAATAATAAAGGCCAAATATTTTTCTGGATTTGATGGAAACCATAAGCCTCTAAGAACAAAAAGACAACAGAAAGACACCTTGAAAATGTTTTCAAATATCTTAAATCTAGAACTCTAAACTTAGTTGTAGAGGCCAGAGTAAAAGCACAGTGGGCAGGATGTTTTCTTTACACACAGCTGGCTTGGGTTTGATCCCTGGCATCCCATATTGTCCTCAAAGCCTTTAAGGATTCCTGACTGCAGAGGCAGAGGACTAAGTCCTAAGCACCATCAGGTGTGTCTCAACAACCCTTACCCCCCAAAATTACATGTAACTTCTATTAGAAGGGGGAACAATATAAGATTTTTTGGGAAAAATTCTAATAGAGTTTATCTACCATCATACCAGCACTACATAACAAAGTTAAAGGCAGTGGGTCATGTGCAAGAAAAACGTTCTTGCACGGAAATATGGATCTGAAGACAGAAAGAAGAGAATCAGAAATAAGAAATGTATGAGTAAATACAAGTTCTTTCTTCATATCTTTTTCTGTTTGATCATGTTACATGCCATACCTCGTGGTGCTCAGGGGATACTTCTTGCTTCTTGCTTAAAGGTCTCTTCTGGTCACATCCTGGGGAGGTGGGGATGCAGGAAGAGGGTCTTCTGCATGCAAAGTATGTACTAGCCCATTTGAACTATCTTTCCTGTCTCACATGTTCCATCACTTATAAATTTATTTGAAAGATAATTTAAAACAAAGCAAAACTACATGTTGAGGAGTTTAAACAGGAAAATATGATCCATGACCGAATAGTACTAAAAAAAAAAGTACTAAAAATCTACAGTTAGGATTGTTTTATATCCTAGATAATATATTTAATGCAATAAATGCATGGTCTAGAGAAATATTCTGTAGTGAGTCTGCCACTGAATTTCCAATGTGTTTCTGGTTGTGATACTGATTGGAAGAAAAATCATCTTTCTTAATGCTTTGCCAACAAATGACTTCCTGTGGATCAGTACTTCAGCATATGGCTGCAGCACCCAATGAACTACAGTCTCTTCCTCTCAAGCCAAGTGTGAATCTCATTCTTGGGATCAGACTTTATTGTTTTATATAGAAAACATTTATATACAGCTATACCTTTGTGCACATTCCCTCTATCCCAGTAGTTATTAATAATCCTGTGTTATTCTCAACACAGGATTAATTTTGTTTTTATTCCTTTATTATAATTAATTTCCCTTTATTAACTGATGAGACTTTATATAAATCACTTTATTTATTAAAAATTTACTGTTTTTACTTTCAGTTTTTTATACTAAATCCAGACAGGTACAGGAAGATTTCCAAATGAAAAATGCATTAAAACCAAAAAAATCCGTATTCTAGACCTGAATATTTAGAAATCAGAATTTTAAAGCATATAATTAACGATATAATGCTGAACTGTAAAATCTGTAAGTTTACATTTAACAAAACTCATGCACAAACTGAAAACCACAAAAGTTACTAGAAAAATTAAAATGACAAATAAATGGAAAGGTGCACTATGTTTATAGACTAGAAACTTAACAGTTTTGAAATGTCAAGTCATTTCAAATTTGAGTGACAGATTAACAAAATTAAAAACTGGAAAACTGTAGGCAAGTGTATAAGTCTGTCAGTTACAAAATATTCTGATTTATGTTATTCATATATGTAGTATATATATAGTAAGTATGCATAGTATGTGTATATAATTATATATATGAAGTATACATGCACAGTATATAAGCATATATGGAATACATAGTATATATACCATACATAGCATAAATACAATGCACGTACAATATATAGCACGTATATTATGTATGTATATATTCCATGTATATATACTGCATGCATACACCATGTAGATGTAGTAAATATATACATATATGTATATATTTATATATATGTATTTATATACATATATGTATATAAATATATACATATACACGGACATGTGCATATATACATGTGTATGTATATATACATACATAGTATGTATGTGTGTATTCACATACAGGTGTATATATACATTACATTGTGATACACATACATGTGTATATATACATAGTATTTATAGCATGTTTCTGTGCTCTATGCATGTGTATTACATATATACGGAATATATATAGTATACATGTACATAGTATGCAATATATATACACATACATTTGTGTATATACTAAAATATATAGTATAATATATAGGCATAGTATAATACATAGTATAATATATAGTATAATATATAGTATAATATATAGGCATGGCAGGTTCTAGCCCTGGCCTGCCACCCCAGCAGAGCCTCAGAAAAGCCAGACGACCCCACCTACTCCATGGGGAACGCCATTTTCCGCATCTGGACTTCCCTTTCGTCACAACTCCACCCAGCAGACCAGACTATCACAGCCCAGATCATCGACACACACCCTGCAGCAGTTTTTTTTTCAATCCGGCCCAGGTATGCTGGAACCAGAGACTCTCAGACATGGGGCAGAGCTGCTACTTGCTCTCCCTGTGCCCAGCCGCTCATGAGGTGCCCGGGAGGCATGACGGGTTCTAGCCCTGGCCTGCCACCCCAGCAGAGCCTCACAACAAGCCAGACAACAACCCCGTACTCCATGGGGCCGCCAGTTTCCATATCTGGACTTCCCTCTCGTCAAAACTCCACCCAGCAGACCAGACTATCACAGCCCAGCTCACGCGGCTGCTAGTGGTCGCGTGGTTCATCAATAAATGCTTTATTTAGAGGTGACTACAACAGTATGCCACCTGCACAGCAAGCCTGGCAAGCTGCTTGTGTCGTATTTGATATGCCAAATACCAATAATATTTATATTAGGTCATTCCCATGACCTAATATAATAGTTTGAGGCTCTTTATGTTCCTGGAGCAAGCGAATGCCTTTGGGTTCTACTAGCATGAGCCAGTACATATGGAGATATTACTGGTGCCCGCTCTAGCAAATAGATGATCAACGGGAAGGTAGTGATAATGATAGAGACTAAAATATGTATGCTATATACATCAAATATTGTGTATATACATTATGTGTATATATGCTATATGTACATATGCTTTTTAATACCATACCATATGTAATATATAGTATACACAAAAATAAATATATATTATGTACACTACATATATACTATGTGCTGGAGAGATAGTACAGTGGGTAGGGCTTGCACATGGCTGCCCACTAATGACCCCAGCCTTGTATATGATCACTTGAGCACATCCAGGAGTGATCCCTGTGCACAGAGCCAGGAGTAAGTCCTAAGACACACTGAGCATGGCTCAAGAACTAAAACTAAAAACAAAAACATATATGTCTGGGCCAGAGCGATAGTACAGTGGGTAGGGTGTAAACCTTGCACGTGACAGACCTGGGTTCTATCGCTGGTATCCCATATGGTCTCCTGAACACTGCCAGGAGTAATTCCTAGTGCAGAGTCAGAAGTAACCCCTGAGTATCACTGGGTGTGACCCCAAAAAAGCAAAAAAACCCCACATATATGTTTGAATGGTTTTTTTAAATATTCTTAGGAATGGAATTATTGAATTAAGGAGCAAGTGTACCTATAATTTTAATACATAATTGCCACAGTTTTTCTAAGGTGTTTGTATTAATTTACATTCTTCAAAACGTGTATGAATTTCCAGTTGTCCCATGATCTCTCTGGCATTCTATCACTGTGGCTTCCATTTTCATTTCACTTATTGCTAATCAGATTGAGCACTGTTTTATATGCTGTATGGGAAAACACTCATTTTATTTAGTTTTAAGCACTCCAACCTTAAACAAATTTTAAGAAGTCCAATTAAAATACTACTAATTGTGTTAAGATGCATTTTTAATTATTTCTGTATGATCTGTCACTTTCTAAAGTTGACTTACTTGTTTTTTTTCTTTTCTTTGTGATGCTCTCTGAACCACATAAACAATAATATTAATAAATATTTAAGGAACAAGATACATCTAACTTAATTTAGTCTGCATGGTATTGCATGGTATAAAGATATCATAAGCTATTTAGCCACTTTCCTAATCATTTATATCAAGGTAATCTGCAGTTTAAAGGTAACATTAAACAACAGTGCAATAAATACTCTTGCACAAATTCACAGTAATAGAGATGAGGAATGTAAGAGAGAGTGAGAGAGGATATTTTGGAGGATGGCATTCATGAGCAAGGAGAACATTCTTCATGCCCACTGTAAGCATTTCCCTTAGAGTCTTATTTGTTCGGGAACATGAAGAACCAGGTCCAGAGTAATTATTTAAAAAGAAGAAAAATAGAATACTAAAAAATTTAATAAAATCTTTAATTTTGTTTCCAATTAAAAAAATCAAACAAACAGAAAACTTAGAAGAATGCAATAGAAATATAGCAATCATGATACTTAAAATAGTTCATTATATTTGCTTCACACTGCCTTTATCCTGGAACAAAAATCCTGTTTTAAATTAAGCAGCAGACAACCTAACAGTTATCCCTTTTGTGTTTCTTACTTATTTCTCCTCTAAGTAAGGTTTTTGTCCTACACATTGTCATGTGGTACGATATATAATCTAAATTTCCACATGTTACAATATAGCATTGAGCCTAAGAAAATTAAACAATAATTCCTAGTGATATCTATTATTCAGATCACACTATTTTGAAGCAGTGCTGTGTGTACATTCTCTGAGTTAGGTGGTGGAGGGAGGTTGGGAGGAAGCTATAAAGTTAAGACTGCTGTCTCTTCACCTCTTCCTCAAAGCCCTGCTCACAAAGCATGTCAGCAATGGTGAGGCTGAAGTTTTATTCCTAGTTATTAAGACAATCTTTTTCTGAGAAGCGAAGAAATATATACTCATTATAGAAAATGTAGACAGTGCAGAGAAACAAAAACCAATACAGAAAAAAGCAAATGACAAATCTATTTTCAGTCTAAGACTTTCACTGAGACTGCTGCAAATGAGTCAATATTTAGAGAAAAATAAACACTGTCCTCAGACTCAATCCTGCTCGCATCTAGTTCTTCCTCTTGCCTGTTCTAGCAGGTGGAGATATTAGGCATGTTTGGATGCCACTCCAGAATTAGCTGCTTCTGCAGTAGATTTTGTAACTTGGAAATAAGCCTACTTGTTAGAAGAAAAGTGGGATGAAGGTCTGCATTCAGGTGCCAACATTATGCTTTACTCTATAGTCTTTATAACTCTGTCAACTTAAAAATGATTTTTTCCTCTCCCAAATGAGTGCTCTAGATGAACTTTCTTGACAGCTTCTCCCTATCTAAGCAGAGACCTCTCCAGGAAGGGAAGAAAACAGTTTCCTCTGAGGAAACTGCAGTTAGAGCTTTAAACATAAATAATTTCCAAATCTCCCAGAGGCAGAAAGTTGTGTGCCAGGACAGTCTCAACAGATGGTGTCCAAGGGCTCAGCGTTCACTCTCTTTCTCACAGGGGGAAGTATTTGGCAGCTAGTTAATACAACAGCCACAGTTTCAAAGTGCAGACGTTTCATAGTGAGGAAAGCATTGCTTCTCCTCAACACCACCAGAGTGAAAGTTTTCACCTCTCCAACTCCTAGCTTTTCTTCTTCCTCTTTTTCCCACTGTCACCTGCTCTCCATACTGCCCTTAGCACTGCTTCAGAGTTGGAGGTAAACCACATCTTTGAAAGCTCTCTTAATGTTCAAACTCCTTCCAATATCTTCTTTAAAGTATAACTCAAAACACAGAGGGATATAATATTACTCTCTCTTCCTTACCCTGAGTTTAGATTTTCCATATGTAAAGAGCCCATTGAAGCTTTCACGGTTTTCATTGTTCAGTTTCCAAAAGCCTGATTCGCCTTTACACATAGTGTCTTCCCTGATACTGTATCAGCAGAAACAACAAATATGGACTAAAAAGACATTTTAAAAGATCAAAAAATGAATCCTTTGTTCTTTGAGAAGATAAACAGATTAGGATAACTTTAGTCACACTCACAAAGAAGGAAAAAATTAGAAACAAAATGTAAGTTACAAAAGAAATAAAAGTATCTTCAGGGTGTATTATGAATAATTGGCAGCAAATATAAAAGCCTAGGAAAAAATGGATATATTCCTAGAAATACAATATTCCAAGACAAAATCGAAATCTTAACAGATCAACCATGAGTAAGTAACTGAAATGTTAATCAAAATCTCCCCAAAAACAAAAGCAGAGGACCAGATGGCTTTACATGTGAATTCTAACAAGCATCTAAAGATGAATTTATTTCTATTCTTCCCAAATTCTTCCAAATAAGTTAAAAGTAGAAACATTTTAAAATACATTTTTGAGGCCAACATTTTCCAGGTTCCAAAACTAGATGAGAACACCACAAGACAACAAAAGATTATAAACTGCTATATCTGATGAACATAGATACAAAATCTATAATATTATAACACACCAAATTCAACATTATATTAAAGATTAATGTGCCATGATCATGTGGAAATTACTCCAGGCATTCAAGAATAGTTTAAATCAATAATAGTGATAAAACATATCAGAAAATTTGGATGAACAAAAATTATTAGATCATCTCAACAGATTTAGGAAAAGCATTTAACAAGATAAACATATACTTATTATTACAAAATAAAACCCTTAACAAATTTAGAAAGAATGTACCTCAACACAATAAAGCCATGTGCAACACCCTAAGCAAACATGATGCTCACTAGTTACAAACTAAAATTTTTTTCTTCCAGAATAGTTACCGAGATATACCTACTCTTGCCATATTTACAGCCTGTATAGCATAATATCCTAAGTTGAATCGACAGAACAATTACAAAAGAAACAAACATAAAAGAAATTCAGATTGGAAGGGTGAAACTATACCTAGTTGAAAATGGCATTACAATATGCCAGAAAATTCTAGCCTCCAGTAAAAAGTTAATAAAATTAATTACTGTAAAGTATCAGGCTTGACAATTAATATACAAAATTATGTTGAACTAATAGGCAAATAAATTATGAACTAGTATAAAGAGAAAATAATTTCATTTATAGTCACATAAAAAGGAATTGGATTGTTTAATAAAATTACATAAAATTTCATGTGTGTGTGGTGCTAAAGATTGAACTCAGGGACTCACACATACAAGACAGATTCTAGACCACTTAACCATTTTTTCAGCCCCACTTGGAATAAATTTAACTGAATTTGTGAAAAACTTATACACCAAAAACTGTCAAATATTATTCAAAGAAATATAAGATATATTACATGACAAAATATTTCACATTCATAGACTTGGAAAATCAATATTCCTAAATGGCTATAAATTTCAATACAATCCTTATCAAACTCTCAACTATATTCTTCACAGAATTAGAAGACAAAATTATGAAAAATATTTTGAAATTAAATAGATCCCAAATAGCAAAAATAATGAGGGAAACACCCCAAAAATGTAAAGATCACACTCCCTGACTTAGAGATAAAGTATAAAGTAGTACTAAACTACAAAAGTTCTAGGGTATTATCTCACACAATATGCAATATGAATTCAAACTTTGCTAATGATAGAAAAGATATTTGAAAACATAAAATTCATAGGGAAATATAGGTAATACACTGTAAAACATTTGATTTAGTGATATCTCTGGGGACCCAACTCTAATTGCAAGGAAAACAGTAACAAAAATAAATGAATGAGACATTAAATTAGAATGTTTTTGCACAGTAAAAGAAATTTTTATCAAAATGAAAGAAAAACAGACAACCATAGCAAAAGAGAAAAAAATTTGTAAATTTCTTATAAAACTTCTCTGTAATCAGTTTCCCTCCATGTTTTAAGCACATGGGAATGGATTATGGTAATGGTGGTGATTCTTTCCTGGCAGCAGGAAAAAGAAGCTGCAGACTGGGAGGCATGCCACATGCCGAGTTGGCTTGGCTTCTACTTCCTCTTTCCAGCTCTGTCCAAATTTGATGTTACCTAAAGGTCCCCACTCTTGGCCTAGCTGCTCATAGCACCTGTTCAAAAGCTATCAAAAGTAACATTCAAGGACCCATGTTTGAAATGCACTGCTGATGTTAACACTTCACTGCCTAGATTAAACTAGTCTGCTGACACATATATATAGAATATATTATCTCATCTTTGCAACGAACTCATACTTGAAGTTGGGACTAGAAGCAGTGGAAGAAAGAAGCCACCATTAGAGTCAAAATATCAAGAAGAGTCTAGGAACTAGAAGACACAAAGAAGCTTCGAGCTTCTTTATGTTTGCTTTAACTTATAAAATTATACCTAATAAATAATAATACTGACATCCACCAATTACATTTTCTATTATATATAAAACTTAAATACCCAATGAAACCTAAGTTGTTACTATTAGTTTTATTTATTTATTTGTGGGAGGGCTACACCTGGTAATGCTCAGGGGTTATTCCCTGGTTTTGTGCTCTGGAATTACTACTAAAGGGCTCAAGGGATCATATGGGATCAAACTTGGAAGGCAAGCACCTTATTCCCGAACTGTTTTTTCTGGCACTAAATTTTTACTATAGTAATAAAATTGCTCATTCATTCATTCCTAAAATTATATCAAGACATCACCAGTGGTAGGTAGTCCCACTTTTGTAAATACTATTTTTGATGATGGATTTTTGAAACTTCCATATTAAATATTTTTTTTCATACTTCCTGCAGAGCCACACAACAAGCCAGATGACACCCCCACTCCATCGGGCCGCCATTTTCCACATTCGGACTTCCCTCTTGTAAGAACTCCACCAGCGACAGCCTATCACAGCTCGTCTCATCGAAGTTCCACCCTGCAGCAGTTTTTTTTTTCAATCTGGCCCAGGTATGCTGAACCAGAGACTTACAGACATGGGGCAGAGCTGCTACTTGCTCTCCCTGTGCCCAGCTTCTCACAAGGCACCCGGGAGGGATGGCGGGGTTCTAGCCCTGGCCAGCCACCCCAGCAGAGCCGCACAACAAGCCAGATGACCCCCCCACTCCATCAGGCCGCCATTTTCCACGTCCGGACTTCCTCTCGTCAGAACTCCACCCAGCGACAGCCTATCACAGCCCGTCTCGCATGGCCTCACGGTTATAAATGCTATATTTAGAGGTGACTACAAGGGTATGCCACTTGCATGGCAAGCCAGGCAAACTGCCCTGTTTTAGTTGATATGCCAAATACCAGTAACAATTATATTAGTTCATTCCCATGACCTAATATAATGGTTTGAGGCTCTTTATGTTCCTGGAGCAAGTGGATGCCTTTGAGTTCTACTAGCATGAGACAGGACATATGGAGATATTACTGGTGACTGCTCTAGCAAATAGATGATCAACAGCAGATAGTGATAGTGATAGTGATATTTTTATTAGAATCATATATATCAGGCAAGTAACTCCAAACTAGAACAGGTCCTGTGTAGAATACACAGAAATTTGAGAAAACCTACTTAAAATGCAGAGTTTAAGTGAATCCATTCCCAGATCCTAACTCATTACCAAGACTTCTCTGGGAAGTCTTCTGAATCAAGTTTCTCCTTTACAAACCTCTCATTTTGTAAATCCAACACAGGTTCTGCAAACCTTTTAAATGAAAAGTTTCCATTTTCCTAATTGAGTTCTTGAGTCTTAGTCTTCTTCAATAAGGGTGAGGTCCTGTTTCAACTGCTCCTAAAATTTCTTGAGAAGATATCTGTCTCTTCAGCAAAGCCATGGAGTAGCTGTCATGTGGAGGGAACTGAACTATCCTGATTATGTAACAGATGAAATAATGCCAAAATACTCTAACAAAATTAAAATCAACTATATTTATATTCGCAGGTCAATGCTATCTTACTTAATATAGATCACATAAACAAAAGCACTTGTTCTATCAATTCTGTATTCATTCCACAGTATTAACCTCTGAAGATTAGTTACCACATGATACAATTGTTCATGTGAATCGTAAAACACCTGTGTCAGTATTAGTCTCTCATAATTAGTCTTGGACATTTTAGTCTTCCATTATTAAAATATTCCTCAGGCACAAACAGCTGATTTAAAGAGTCTATTTTCATTCTATAAGTAGTTAATGATTTTCTATCACTTTCTCCAACTAGAATATTGAAGCTCTTATCCTAGAATCATTACTCAAATATTAGTGTTTATTAAAAGTTGGATGCTTGTGTGTTTGTGTGTGTTCATATGTGCATGTGTGTTTGTCTTTCCTATGGAAATTATGAGGGGAAAATCAACTAATTAAAGAAAAATATTATTCCAATACAGTTTTGGTATTTTGGGCAAACATTTTTATTGTTTATTAATATGTAAAGGAGAACTAAAGGCTATTAAGAATGATGTCTATAATTTATTTAGACAACAACAGAAATATTCAGCAGAGGCCAAATAATTGCGAGATTAATAAGCCTAACTAACTTCCTATCAACTAAGCCAATCAATTATAACAAGCCAATCAATTAAAACAATAAATCACCAATCCCAGTGATCCATTTGATTAAGTGTAACCATTAATTTCCAGTTTATAAGTGTAAGGCATACTGGTGTTTGTACAGAGCACAGCAGTATTACTGAGGTTATTGAAGCATTATTCTGAACAAGGCGGAATTCTTTGGTTGTAAAGAGCTTGTCATTCCGACTACTTGTGTAAAGTGCATGCTGATAGGAGAGAGGACTGCTTCCTGGGGAGTGCAAGAAAACTCTGTCTGTCTTGCAAGCATGACTTTGCCATCTTAAAGTATTGACTACCAGAAAGATTGGTGGAACAAGAGTTCCACCAAGAGAAAAATATAAATAGCTTCTTACAGGGAGAGCCAGGATTTCCACAATTGGGTTTGATTTGTTCAGGCTGCTCCTCTTGTAGTAGTTCTTGAATGACTTCCTGAAGTAATTAGGAAAGGAGAAAAGAACCAGAATACTGTGCTGGGAATGCAAAAGTTTTGTTTTAGCATATCTTTCACAATATACAGTTGTTGCAAGGTCTGAGAAATCAAAGCAACTTGGTTCTGAGTTCCAAGTCAGCCACTCACTAAGTCGATAAACTTACTTATCCTCTCTGAGTTCATATACTTGGGAGAAAATTAAAATAGCATCTGTCCCTTAAGGTTGCTTCAAGTAAGGAAGTGTACTACTACTACTAATAATAATAACAATAACAATAATAATAATAATAGTGTTTTATCACAATTTGTGTCAAGATGGAAGGATTCAGAAAGATGTAGCTGTTTTTGCTGTTTTCCACATTTGTTTTTAGGTCATCATCCTGATCTGGGCTTGTAAATTCCTATGCTTTTCCTATTTGTTTTTCCTCAGAAACAATGGAGACACACACACACACACACACACACATATCAAACCTGACCCAAAAAGCTCATTTATGCCTGTCAGTTTCCCTACTACAAAACTTGACATTTCTCCCTACCTGACTTTTTTATTGCTATTCATGAAATCAAGCATGTGCTTATTTATAATTCCACAAACCAACGATGGAAGGACATAGAATAGAAATTAACCCTGTGGTGAGCAAAGCAGAAAGGGATTTAAGTCTTTGGGAAATTAGTTTGGTAAAGACAACATAGCAACAGAAAAAAGTAGTTGAGTCAGAAATGCCAGCTGCCATGAGAACACATAGGATCAACAAGCTTAACGTTGGACAGGATGGATGAGGAATCTAGGGAGTCTAGCCTTGTTTTTATCTTGTATATCCAAACCCAGCCAAACTCTCCAACTAACAAATCTCTGATTGTAAAGAAAATAGATAAGCAAAGTATATGTGCAATGTGATGTTTTTTTTTAAAAAAAAAGAAAACTTTTTCTTTCTGACCGATTTACAGTTCATCAGTAAATGCTGGAGATCAGAGGTGACTACAAGAGTATGCCACCCGACGGCAGAGCCTGGCAAGCTACCCGTGTCATTTGATATGCCAAATACCAGTAACAATTATAGATAGACCTCATTCCCATGACCTGATGGAATGGTTTGAGGCTCTTTATGATCCTGGAGCAAGCAGATGCCCTTGGGCTACACTAGCATGTGAGAGGATGTATGGAGATGTTACTGGTGCCTGCTTGAGCAAATCGATGATGAACGGAAGACAGTGATACAGTGATATTTTATTTTTAATGAGGTATCATAAGTTACAATACTGTTAATGATAATTTCATGCATATATCATTAAAACCCTACACCCACCACCAGAGTATCTGCTTCTATTATTTTACCTGTATGTAGTTGGGAGAGACCATTCACATAAAAAACACAAGGAATTGATAGGCTTGTGTTTAAAGAGTTAATGGCTATTCCTCAGGCATGATAAAACATATTTTCAATTTTAGAACCTAAGCATTAACAGGAAAACACTATTTGAACTTATAATTCCTAATTAACATCTAAAATTATTTACACTTTGAAGATATTTTTCACAAATAATGTGAGAGAGATACATTTCAAACAAATAGTATCTCCATATTACACTTTGAAGCTAACATTTCACAAATAATGTGAGAGATACATTTCTTTTTTTAAAAATTTTTATTATACCACCGTGAGACATACAATTACAAAGGTGTTCATAATTGGTTCTTGGTAATACAGTATACCAGCACCCATCCCTCCACCAGTGCGCCATTTCTACCACCAATGTACCCCACCCCCTCCCGCCACCCCCCAGGCTGCCTTAATAGCAGGTACCCCAGTTTCCTCTCTTTCTCTTTCTTGTCTCTCTCTGAATGTGAGAGATACATTTCAAATAAATAGTACCCCCATCTCATCCTTCATATACACAGTTGTTAATGAATATGGGTAGATTTCCAGATTCCCTATCTTGGTTCCTTTGTCATGATCACATTTCTCTAATTTCTGTAATTCTATAATGTTGAGCATCTAATTAGACAATTTCACCCCCATTATTCTTTAAACTTTTCTTAACTATTCATAACTATTTGAAATAACAAATCTACTAAATGCAAATGGGTTGTGACTATCTTGTGTGACTTGTGAGGTTAAAATGAAACATTATAAAACACAGAATAAGTATAAACCAAAAAGAACAGAGTCTGCATCCCAATGAAGCAAACTTATTAAAAGATTATTAGGAAATCAATCACTTTGGTCTATAAATAACTCCACATACAGAAATGTGGTTGTCACATTGTAACTGTTATTGCTCAATTGGAAGAATAAGAAAATGCAAACAGTAAAAATAGGTCCATAAATATCTCTGAAGAGACTACTATAAATTTAATTAACTGAGCAATTGGGTCTTACTTATTTAAATTTATATGTAAAACATGAGGGATTCCTCCAACTCTTTATTCTTGTCAAAATAGAGCAGTGGTATGGAGAGGGATTAGGAAGAATAAAACAAACCAAAAGCTCCATTAAAATTTTGTTCAGTAATGCTTCATCATTAAGAATATATTAAAAGAAGAAAATATGTCCTTTATAATCAGTATACTAGAAAATTTGCATTCTCTAGATCTATTTGCTTCCAAGAAATAGGACAGTTTTCAGCAAATTATTCCACTGCAATCAAAACATCCTGATCCCTACCAAGTGTAGAACATAATAAGGTGCTTAAGATGCCATGTCCACTTCAAGGACCAAAGTCCTAAAGGCAACCCATATAGGCAAAGCCATATAGGAAATCATAAAAATTAAAACAAAAATTTAATTCATAGTTAGATGTATTATAATATTTTAACTAAAATTAAATAATTTAGTTACATTTGCTTATCATATCAGTAAGTATTTGATATGTACAACTATCTTATAGTTTGATTTTTTTTAGGTCACATCTGGCAATTCCGAGGGCTTATTCCTGACAGTGCTCAGGGGACCATATGATATGTTGGGGATTGAACCCAGGTTGGTCACATGCAAGGCAAATGCCGTACCACTGCACTATCATTCGGGCCCCTATGTATGACCTATTTCATTCACCCAGATCATAGAAACTTTTTTGTTTGAAAATAGTTCACTTGATCACTTGAATCCCGTTACTCATCGATTTGCTCGAGCGGGCGCCAGTAACATTTCCATTGGACCCTATCACGTGCCAATGTAGCCCAATGGCATCTGGTTGATTCAGGAATATGAAGAGCCTCAAACCGTTCCTTCAGGGTCTTAACAAGGAAGTCTGACCATCTTGTAGGTGGGCGGCCACGTGATCTTTTGACATCCCGTGGGATCCAGTTGGTAACGGCTCTAGTCCAGCGGTTGTCTCCAAATCGCATTACATGTCCAGCCCATCTGATTTTCGATGCCTTGGGAAACGAGACAGCATCCCGATTCTGGAATAGCGACGGAGGTCTGAACTCCGATTCCTTCACTCACTTGAGTGAGGCGTGATATTCCAAGCATAGCTCTTTCGATGCCTCTCTGGGGAGACCCGAATAGCATTCTCATCCTGCTTTCGTAGGGCCCAGGTCTCTGAGGCGTATGTTAATGCAGGGAGAACGGTGGAGTCGAAGAGATGTGCCCGGAGCCGGAGGTTCTTTGTCCTTTTAGCTATTTCTTCGATGCCTTTGAAGGCATTCCATGCCGCTCTCTTCCTCCTGCGCAGCTCAGGTTTTAGGTCATTCATCATGTTGACTTCTCGACCTAGGTACACATAACTGCTGCATTCAGAGATGTTTGTTCCATTGAGAGAGAATGGGGCCTCTGGAACTAGTTCATTTCTCATGAACATTGTTTTCTTTAAGATTCAGCTGTAGACCTACCTTTCCACATTCTCGGTCAAAGTCAGCCAGCATTTGTGCCGCTGGCTGTTTGGTGTTATTAGAACGATGTCATCAGCGAAGCGGAGGTGGTGTAGTTGCCGACCATCTATCTTCACTCCCATTCCTTCCCATTCTAATTGTCTCATGATGTTCTCGAGGGTGGCACTGAAGAGTTTTTGGTGAGATGGTATCACCCTGTCGAACCCCTCTTTTGACATCAATGATCACTTCTTTGTAGAATGGTGAGATCCTGGTGGTGAATCCGTAATACAGCTCACGAAGGATCTTGATGTATTGGGTTTGAACACCCTGTTTGACTAGGGGCTTCAATGACTGCTTCAGTTTCCACAGAATCAAAGGCTTTCTGTAAATCAATGAACGTGAGACAGAGCGGCATCTTGTACTCCCTACAAACCTCAATGAGCTTGGTTACTGTGTGGATATGGTCGATTGTGCTGAATCCTTTCCGGAAACCTGCTTGCTCGCATGGTTGACCTTCATCTAGTGTTCTGCTAATCCTGTTCAGGATAACTCGTGTAAACAGCTTGTAGATGACAGACAACAGGCAGATGGGGCGATAGTTGCCGATGTCATGAATGTCTCCCTTCTTGAACAGTAGAACTGTCCTGCTGGTTTTCCATTGGGAGGGCACCTTGCATTCGGACAGGTAGCGTGTGAAGAGCCGAGCTAGTGTATTGATGAGCACCGACGGTAGATTCTTCAGATGTTCGGGTCTGACTTTGTCTGGGCCTGGTGCTGTTCCCTTCTTTACCGATGAGATGGCATGTCTTATTTCAGAAGGAGAACGTTGGGAATGACGTATCCATCCTGTGGAATTTGGTATGTGGGCAGGTGGATGTGGCTATCAAAGAGATTTGAGTAGAAGTCCTGGATAATCTTCTCCATTGCCTTTCTGGAAGATGTGATAGATCCATCAGGGCGTCGGAGGGCAGTCATCTTGGTCTTATAGTTGGCGAAGGACAGGCGGGCAGTGCGAATGTTTTTCCCGGCTTCTGCTGCATCTTCCAGTGTTTCTGCTCTTCTATCTTTGAGGTCTGCTTTTATCGCTTCTCTGCACTGTTTAGCAAGCTTGGACGTTAGCATTTGGTCTCCTGAGGCTCGCGCCTTGCCACGTTGGCGAATGAGCTCAAGAGTTTCTGAAGACAAGCGTCCTTTTGTGTTTTTCTCTCTCTCGGCATTCTTCGCACAATCATGGAGGTGCTGAACCAGTCGGTTGTATTCTTCATCGATGTCATCAATGATGGTATCTTCCCATGTTGCCGCAATGGTGCTAAAGAGTTCCCAGTTGGTGGTCGTTCTGGGAGTTCTCTTCTTAAACTTTGCAGCCTTTTCTCCCGTTGCGGGAAGTAGAATTTTGCACGAAGGAGACGGTGGTCCGATCCTGTCTGGAATTTGGGGACGACAGCAACATCGGTCAGACAAAACCGTCGATTGAAGATGATGTGGTCAATTTCATTGTGGAACTGTCTGCCAGGAGATTCCCATGTCCAACGTTTCACTTCAGCCTTCTGAAACTGTGAGTTCCCATGAATAGTCTTGGTGGACATGATGAACTCAGATAGTCTCTCACCCTGTTCGTTCCATTCTAGGCCATGGGTCCCGATGTGGAGTTCTTCGGCCGATCTTCTCGGTCCTATCTTGGCATTAAAATCACCGACTATGATCTTGTAGAAGGTGTGATCTTTTTTATAGAACTCCTCCAATTCCATGTAGAATTTCTCAATTTCATCTTCTTTGTATGTGGATGTTGGTGCATAGACAATGAAGATAGAAATTGTTGGCAGTGGGCCACATCTCCTCAAGTGTAATCGTCCTATTCGGTTTGTTAGGCATTCAAATGAATCAATGTTGACAGCCATGTTCGTGTTGACAAGGAAACCAACGCCACCGGCGCCTCTTTCATCACATGTTCCAAGGAACAATTCTTCTCCGGTGTCAAATACAGCATGATGCGACTGACACCTCCTCGTCTCAGTCAGACCAATGATGTCGCACTTGATCTTTCTTGCTTGCAGCATCAGATCCTCAGTATATGCTTCCGTTGCCAGTGTACGTGCATTGAAAGTACAGACAGTCATTTTAGTCCTTCTTCGTTTTGGCAGCCTAGGACAGCCGTGAAATTTTATCAGGCACTGCTTGTTTGCCTTTCTTACTGCTGCCGTATTAAGGGCTCTTTCGGGTCAGGAAAATAAACATTTTTGTTACTGGATTTGGCATATCGAACACGCATCGGACAGCTTGCCAGGCTCTGTCATGCGGGCACTATATTCTCATTACTTTGTGGGGCTCTCTCAGAGGGTGGGTAGAATATTTGTGGTAATTTGGAGGTAAACACGCGGGGGGGCGCAACGGGGAAAGCTGGTTTCTGCTCTGCCGGGTGTACCTGTGTCTTAGGCTCAAGCATTCCTGGGTTTGAAATACTCTCCTCTGAAGGGCGGGTCTCTGCAGGGCGGGTCCTTGTAGGCTGGGTTTCTGACAAGCTGGGCTGGAGACTGGATTAATCTGTGGGCTGGAGACTGGATTAATATGCTGGGGGGAGATCTTACCAGCTGCAGAGTGTGGATTGTGACACAGATTGCTGCCAGCAAGGTGTGGGGGGTTTGTTTCTCTGGCCTCCTCCGAGGCTCCATCGGGATGGTGGACTCGGGTCGGAAGTTGCTCTCGTGGTCCATGGAGTGCAGGGGGTTCAACGGGAAAGCTGGTTTCTGCTCTGCCGGGTGTACCATAGTTGCAAATGGAAAAAACTTAAGAACACTGATATAGAGGAATACCCAGCTTGCAAATGTGAATGTATTATAAATATAGTAGGGTAAGTCATTGGGGCAGAAGTAAGTATTCTCTGGTGGAGAAAAAGGGTGAGAAGGGAATCTTAAGCCAAAACGCTTCATTTTAGAGTGGTCAGGAATGCTAAGTCAAAGAGGTCCTCTTCATACCCTCCTGCCTTGCCTAGCTGCACACAGATGCTTTTGGGGGCACCAGAGACTAACGACAGACAGTTGAGGATGGGGGAGGGCTTTCTTTTCTTTCTTGAGGCAGCAAGTTGGATATACGAAATTAGAGTCATCTCTGAAGGTCCAAGTTCTTTTCCCTACCCTTCCTCTCTCCTGCTTCCCTCTCTCATTTTCTTTCTTCTTCCTTTTCTCCTTCTTATCTATTTTCCATCCTTCTATCCCATCGATTCCATTTACCTTACTTCTCATCTTATTCCCTCTCTCTTATTTTCCTCCCTTCTTATTCACTTAGGCTGTTTTCCCTACCTCTCATTACTCCAAAACACTTCAAAACACAAACATCAACAACAACAGTCTTAATATTTATATTTTTGGGAGATCTGAGACACAGATTTCACTTTTTCCCCCATGCTAGTCTCCAGTAGAGCATCCATCATGGTCTAATATTGGTATGGAGAGGATATCCAATAAATATAACAAAATAATACAGTACTTTTCTTTCCAGGTAGAAAGCCAGCTATTTGTTGCTCCATCAATAGTGGGAGCTGAGGGCAGTAGAATGAACACTATGAGTCTGACTAGAGAATTTCATGCAATATGAAATTTTGTGTTAGAAGTGCTAGTGTCTGCTGGGACTTTGAATATAGCTCCATTATCCCAAGAGGGAAAAAATGTAAACCTGAAGTTAGTTCCAGAAAAGCTCATAACTCTTCTATATCTATGCCATCCTGATGCAAACAGTCCCTCAGGTCAAAAATTTCTTCCAATAAACACAAATGTGCTTGAAATAACTCTGAATTTCTCATGTTTCAGTTCCAGTACTTATTTAAGTTCGATGACTAAAAATTAGTGCCAAGAATATATTTATTTCAAGGATATTTGGAATTACATTACTAATATATACTTGAAATAATGACAAAATTTAAATATTATCAAAAACTCTTTACTGAGTTACCTTCACCAGGGTTAATGATTTATCGGTTTATTGCTAGATTTATAATTTGAGCACATCTATAAAGTATCTGTGATACTGTGTCTTTATGCTTCTAGGAAGGGTTTTGTTCTTATCGAGCTTAAGATCACAGTTTGAGACTGTTGTAAGAAATGGCACCATCATATTTTATCTGAAGAGATCTACCATTCAGTGCAATCTCTAGAAAATATCAATGGCATTTTTTCAAGAAAATGAAACTAACAGTTCTTGAATTTGAATGGAATCACAAAAGATATGGACTAGCCAATATCTAGTCAAGGCAAATTTGAGAAAAATAAAGGTGAAGGAATATGTTCCTTGACTTCAAATTATATTTCAGAGACTAGAGAGACAGTGCAGGAGTTAGGGGTGCATGTGACGAATCCTGGCACAACCTGAAGCACTGCATATATCTACCCTGAGCACTAAACCAAGATAGCCTCTGAGCACCACTGGAGTGTGGTTCAACACGCCCCTCAAAGAATCATTTTAAAAGTAATCATAATGAAAAGACGATGGCATTTAACACAAACAAGAACAAAGATAAGTAAAAAAATAGAGCCCAGAAGTAAATTCACATCTATGAACATCTAATCAGTGACATGATTCAAAACTATACGATGGTGAGATTTTTCTTAACAAGTACTGGTATGAAAACTAGAAAGTTACATCCAAAACAAGCAAACACACAAACCCGCCCCAAAAAAAAAGGGAAGCAAAATTACTATTTTATGTCACTGACAAAAAATTAGTGAAAATTTAGTAAATATTAGGCCCTAAAACATCAAATATATAGATGAAATATGGGTGAAACAATGCAGGAACACAAAATTAATGATGTATTTGGATACTCACCACATTCATCCAAAATATATTTAACACTAACATCAATAGCAATAACAAAGTCTCTCTTATTATTAGGAATATGCAAAGAAAACTCACAGTGAGATATATCTAACAGCAGTGAGAATAACTTATATACAAAGATGGGAAGGGCAAAAGTTGGCTAGGACATGGATTATAATAAACCATACTGAACTGTCTATATTCCTATGTAAGGTGAATTGGTAGTTTCTATAGAGAGTGGTGTGTAGACTCCTTAAAAAACAAAAGTAAATGGCATGTGACCAGCACAAAGTATTTATTCAGTGGACACAAAAACACTAATTGGAAATGGTATTTGCATTACTGTTTTCATAGTAACATTACTCACAGTAGCCAAAACTAGGAATCAACCTATATTCCTACCAACAGTTGAGTAGATAAAGATACGGTGGTATATGTAGTTAATGAAATATTACTCTGCCATTAAAAATATAAAGTCGGACAATTTGGGAAAAAATGGACAGGAAATTGAGGTGATCATCCTAAAGGAAATATCTGAAAAAGTCAGAGTCAATCACTGGGTAGTTGTCTACAACAAAGTTAACTATCGCATTCTGTAAAAATTCTGGTGGTTACTGGTAGAATGGGGCAGAGGGCTGCAGGAATGGATAAAGGGGTCTTGTTTTGAGTATACCAGGGCATTGGGTTTTGTTGAGTATAATGAATGCTATACACAAGTGAGGAAGGGAGGAAGGGAAGGAAGGAAGGAAGGAAGGAAGGAAGGAAGGAAGGAAGGAAGGGAAGGAAGGAAGGAAGGAAGGAAGGAAGGAAGGAAGGAAGGAAGGAAGAAGGAAGGAAGGAAGGAAGGAAGGAAGGAAGGAAGGAAGGAAGGAAGGAAGGAAGGAAGGAAGGAAGGAAGGAAGGAAGGGAGACAAACTGGCATCATTTGATCACTGAGCATGTGTTATCTGGAAGAGAAGTATAGCTATAAAGTTCTGTGAAAGGCACTAGATATTTGTAGGTTTGATCTTACAAAATACCTATTAATTACAGGAATTCTCTCTTCAAACCATAAAACAAAGGAAGAGATTGGGGGGAGTAATCTGTTGATTTGATCTCAGTTACTTTAATGCCCATGGAGAAAAAGGTTTTGCACACACTCTTCTTATAAAAGAGGAAACCTCAGGTTTCCCTTGCCAGTGAGAGAGGAAGCCATAGTTTGCTCTTGTCAGATGCTTCATCTTTTCCCTATTGACCTAACAGTTTATCCCCAAATTCCTGTCTTAACATTCTAGGAATTCCCCAGGACAACAAAATTCTGTCCTGGAGCTTAGGCTCACAGTAATTCCACAATGTCTGAGGCAAATAGCTAGAAAAACAAACCAGTTAGACCACTCCATAACTTGCTTACTTTCTCTGTAATACTTGTTAGTTGATAGACATGTAAAGACCCCAATTTCTACCTGAAAGAGTCTACAGAAAGATTCTTTACCTGGACCTTCCTTGAATTCTCTGCAACTTTTGCAATTTATCAGAAGTTCAATTGATGAAAGAGCTTTAAACACAACCCCCTTACTTTTAATTTAGTCCTATACTAAGTTTCTCCCCACTTAGAGACCTCCTTTCCTTCCTCTTCCTTTCCACTTTCTACCTCAGAGTCTGAGTATCGTATAACTCAATATTTTCATTCTTGAAGATGGCACACACCAATGAAAGGGAACAACACACGCAGCTTTTTAGGATTCAGGTACAGAAACCAGGGACTAGAGTAACCAGCATTCTGAGCGAACACCCAGAGACTGCACCAGAGATCTTGGTCCCACCATGGTGCCCCACCTGTCCAGGTAGGACCTGTGGGGTGGGGCTTTGCGAGGTGGCCTCTCATATGGCCACAAGTTAATCCTCCTTTCCATATTGCATTGAACCAACACTCCGGACTCTGTTACTCGATCTCACAATAGCAGACTAACTACTTGAACCACACTGACACCAAAACATGTGCCTAAGCACAGAAAAACTGACCTTTCAGAGACCTTTCTGGCAGTGAGAGAAAAGCATTGCCCCAGAAGATTTCACCTCCAGGCGATAATAGCATTATGAGGAAACAACCCAGATCCCCTCCTCGAATGGAGGGAAGAAGAAAAAGAGCCCAAAAGCATCAATTAGGAATTCCCACATTCATAATCTCTCTAACAAAGAATTCAGAGAGGAAATGGTGAGGAGATTTAATGAGCTCAATGAAAAAAAATGGAACAGATGTCCAATAAAATACAGGAGGACATTATTGAAGCAGTGGAAAGGCCAGTCAATAAAATACAAGAGGGAAATTAGAGCAGAAATGAAAGCACTACAAACAGAAATTCCATCAATAAAAAACTCAGTAGACAAAAAGAAAAATGCAAATGGGGCCCTCACCAGAAGGATTACAGCAGGGGAAGTCAGAATCAGTGAGAATGAGGATGAGCTGCAGAAAGCACTCAGGGAAATCAACAGATGAAATGAGTGTAACAAATGAATCAGTAGCATAACAGAGAATATTAGGACTAATCCAAGAAGAAAAACATAAGAATCAATGGAGTTCCAGAGGGACAGAAAAGCAACCCCAAGGAAATAGGTATTAGTAAACAAAATCCTTGCAGGAAAGTTCCCGGAGTTAAATGACGCAAGCATCCAGATCCAAGAAGCCCAAACGGTACCAGCAAAAAGAGACCCCAATACAAAGATACCAAGACATATCCTAGTCTGAATAATTGATGCCATAGAGACACAATTCTTCAAATGGCAAGATCAAAGAAGGAAATTTTATATAAAGGAGCATCCATTGACCTTCAGCAGACCTATCAAAAGAGACCCTCCAAGCTTGAAGGCAATAGTGGGATATAGTGTAAAAACTCAATGAAATGACTGCCTCACCAGTATTCTTTACCCAGCTAGACTCTCATTCAGATTTGAAGGACAGATTCACAGCTTCTTGGATAAACAACAATTCAGGAACTTTGTAGACTCAAACCAACCTTGAAAGAAGGACTGAAAGAGCTACTCTAAGACAAGACAAAACCCAAAAGAACAACAAACTCATACAGAAAGATGGCACATAATCCATGACAATAATCTCTCTCAACGTCAATGGTCTAAATGCACCAATTAAGAGAAACTGAGCAGCAAAATGGATCAAAAAATTGAACCCAACATTCTCCTGCCTTCAAGAGAAACATCTGAACAATCATAGCAAAGACAGGCTCAAAGCAAAAGGCTGGGAAATAATCCTTCACTCAAACAATCCCTCCAAAAAAGCCAGGGTGGCCAAACTAGTATCTGACAGTATAGACTTCAGGCTGAAAAAGGTCAGAAGGGACAGTGAAGGTCACTTCTTTATAATCAAGGGATACATATATCAGGAAGAAATGATACTCCTAAACATATACACACCCAATGAGGAGCCAACAAAATACCTAAAACAACTGCTAATAGACTACAAAGAAGATATTGACAGCAACACGATTGTAATGGGGAGACTTCAACAATGCTCTATCAACTCTTGACAGATCATCAATACTGAAACTCACCAAGGAAATACTGGCCCTAAAGGAATAAATGGAAGAAAGAGGACTAGTAATATATACAGGGCATTTCATCCCCAAAATGCCAGATACACATTTTTTCCAGTGCACATGGAATATACTCCAAGATAGATCATATGCTGAGCCACAAAACATACCTCCATAAAATCAAGAAGATAAAAATTGTGCCAACTTTTTTTTCAGACCATGATGCACTCTAAATAGAAGTTAATCGCACACAAAAATGGAGAGTCATACCAAGCACCTGGAAACTAAACAGCTCACTGCTGAATAACAAGGCTAGTCTTAAAAAGAAATCAAAAAGAAATCAAAAAAATTCCTGGAAACAAATGAGACTAAATACATGAACTATCAGAACATGTGGGATAAAACCAAAGCAATGTTCAGGGAAGTTCATAGCTCTGGAAGCATTCATCAGAAAAAAAAAACCTTGATCACTTGATCACTTGAATCCAGTTATTCATCGATTTGCTCGAGAGGGCACCAGTAACATTTCCATTGGACCCTATCACGTGCCAATGTAGCCCAATGGCATCTGGTTGATTCAGGAATATGAAGAGCCTCAAACCATTCCTTCAGGGTCTTGACAAGGAAGTCTGACCATCTTGTAGGTGGGCAGCCACATGATCTTTTGACATCCGGTGGGATCCAGTCGGTAATGGCTCTAGTCCAGCAGTTGTCTCCAAATTGCATTGGCATGTCTAGACCATCTGATTTTCAATGCCTTGGCAAACAAGACAGCGTCCCTGATTCTGGAATAGCGACAGAGGTCAGAACTCCGGATTCCTTCTCTCACTTGAGTGAGGCGTGATATTCAAAGCATGGCTCTTTAGATTCCTCTCTGGGAGACCCGAATAGCATTCTCATCCTGCTTTCGTAGGGCCCAGGTCTCTGAAGCATATGTTAATGCAGGGAGAACGGTGGAGTCGAAGAGATGTGCCCGGAGCCGGAGGTTCTTTGTTCTTTTAGCTGTTTCTTCGATGCCTTTGAAGGCATTCCATGCCGCTCTCTTCCTCCTGCACAGCTCAGGTTTTAGGTCGTTCATCATGTTGATTTCTCGACCTAGATATACATAACTGCTGCATTCAGAGATGTTTGTTCCACTTAGAGTGAATGGGGCCTCTGGAACTAGTTCATTCTTCATAAACATGGTTTTCTTTAGATTTAGCTGTAGACCTATCTTTCCACATTCTCGGTCGAAGTCAGCCAGCATTTGTGCCGCTTGGCTAATGTTTGGTGTTAGAAAA
>JAJIBD010004536.1:0-70274 GCA_021461705.1 Cryptotis parvus | reverse complement strand
TCACTTGATCACTTGAATCCCGTTATTCATCAATTTGCTTGAGCGGGCGCCAGTAACATTTCATTGGACCCTATCACATGCCAATGTAGCCCAATGGCATCTGGTTGATTCAGGAATATGAAGAGCCTCAAACCATTCCTTCAGAGTCTTGACAAGGAAGCCTGACCATCTTGTAGGTGGGCGGTCACGTGATCTTTTGACATCCCGTGGGATCCAGTCGGTAACAGCTCTAGACCAGCAGTTGTTTCCAAATCGCATTACATGTCCAGCCCATCTGATTTTCGATGCCTTGGCAAGCGAGACAGCATCCCTGATTCTGGAATAGCGACGGAGGTCAAAACTCCGATTCCTTCTCTCACTTGAGTGAGGCGTGATATTCCAAGCATAGCTCTTTCGATTCCTCTCTGGGAGAACCAAATAGCATTCTCATCCTGCTTTCATAGGGCCCAGGTCTCTGAGGCATATGTTAATGCAGGGAGAATGGTGGAGTTGAAGAGATGTGCCCGGAGCCGGAGGTTCTTTGTCCTTTTAGCTATTTCTTCAATGCCTTAGAAGGCATTCCATGTTGCTCTCTTCATCCTGCGCAGCTCAGGCTTTAGGTCGTTCATCATGTTGAATTCTCGACCTAGGTACACATACCTGTTGCATTCAGAGATGTTTGTTCCATTGAGAGTGAATGGGGCCTCAGGAACTAGTTCATTTTTCATAAACATAGTTTTCTTCAGATTCAGCTGTAGACCTATCTTCCCACATTCTCGGTCAAAGTCAGCCAGCATCTGTGCCACTTCCGCTAATGTTTGGTGTTATTAGAATGATGTCATCAGCGAAGCGGAGGTGGTGTAGTTGCCAACCATCTATCTTCACTCCCATTCCTTCCCATTCTAATTGTCACATGATGTTCTCGAGGGTGGCGCTGAAGAGTTTTGGTGAGATGGTATCACCCTGTCGAACCCCTCTTTTGATATCAACGATCACTTCCTTGTAGAATGGTGAGATCCTGGTGGTGAATCCGTAATACAGCTCACGAAGGATCTTGATGTATTGGGTTTGAACACCCTGTTTGGCTAGGGATTCGGTGACTGCTTCAGTGTCCACAGAATCAAAGGCTTTCTTTAAATCAATGAACGTGAGACAGAGTGGCATCTTGTACTCCCTACAAACCTCAATGAGCTTGGTTACTGTGTGGATATGGTCGATTGTGCTGAATCCTTTCCGGAAACCAGCTCCGCTCGCATGGTTGTCCTTCATCTAGTGTTCTGCCAATCCTGTTCAGGATGACTCGTGTAAACAGCTTGTAGATGATGGACAACAGGCAGATGGGGCAATAGTTGCTGCTGTCATGAATGTCTCCCTTCTTGAACAGTAGAACTGTCCTACTGGTTTTCCATTGGGAGGGTACCTTGCATTCGGACAGGTAGCGTGTGAAGAGCCAAGCTAGTGTATTGATGAGTACTGACGGCAGATTCTTCAGGTGTTCGGGTATGACTTTGTCTGGGCCTGGTGCTGTTCCCTTCTTTACCGACGAGACAGCATGTCGGATTTCAGAAGGGAGAATGTTGGGAATGACATATCCATCCTGTGGAATTTGGTATGTGGGCAGGTGGATGTGGCTATCAAAGAGATATGAGTAGAAGTCATGGATAATCTTCTCCATTGCCTTTCTGGAAGATGTGATAGATCCATCAGGGTGTTGGAGGGCAGTCATCTTGGTCTTATAGTTGGCGAAGGACAGGCGGGCAGTGCAAATGTTTTTCCTGGCTTCTGCTACATCTTCCAGTACTTCTGCTCTTCTGTCTCTGAGGTCTTCTTTTATCGCTTCTCTGCACCATTTAGCAAGCTTGGACATTAGCATTTGGTCTCCTGAGGCTCGCGCGTTGCCACGTTGGTGAATGAGCTCGAGAGTTTCTAAAGACAGGCGTCCTTTTTGTGGATTTCTCTCTCTCTCAGCATTCTTTGCACAATCATGGAGGTGCTGAACCAATCGGTTGTATTCTTCATAGATATTGTCAATGGTGGTATCTTCCCATGTTGCTGCAATGGTGCCAAAGAGTTCCCAGTTGGTGGTCGTTCTGGGAGCTCTCTTCTTAAACTTTGCAGCCTTTTCTCCCCATTGCGGGAAGTAGAATTTTGTATGAAGGAGATGGTGGTCTGATCCTGTTTGGAATTTGGGGACGACAGCAACATCGGTCAGACAAAGCCGTCGATTGAAGATGATGTGGTCAATTTCATTGTGGAACTGTCTGCCAGGAGATTCCCATGTCCAACGTTTCGCTTCAGCTTTCTGGAACTGTGAGTTCCCATGAATGGTCTTGGTGGACATGATGAACTCAGATAGTTTTTCACCCTGTTCGTTCCATTCTAGGCCATGGGTCCCGATGTGGAGTTCTTCAGCCAATCTTGTTCCTATCTTGGCATTAAAATCACCGACTATGATCTTGTAGAAGGTGTGATCTTTTTTATAGAACTCCTCCAGTTCTATGTAGAATTTCTCAGTTTCATCTCCTTTATATGTGGATGTTGGTGCATAGACAATCAAGATAGAAATTGCTGGCAGTGGGCCACATCTCTTCAAGTGTAATCGTCCTATCCAGTTTGTTAGGCATTCAAATGAATCAATGTTGACGGCCATGTTCGTGTTGACAAGAACACCAACACCACCGACACCTCTTTCTTCTCATGTTCCAAGGAACAATTCTTCTCGGTGTAAAATACAGCATGATGTGACTGACGCCTCCTCTTCTCAGTCAGACCAATGATGTCGTACTTGATCTTTTGCGCTTGCACCATCAGATCCTCAATATATGCTTCCGATGCCAGCGTATGTGCATTGAAAGTACAGACAGTCATTTTAGTCCTTTGTTTTGGCAGCCTAGGATGGCCGTGAAATTTTATCAGGCACTGCTTGTTCACTTTTCTTACTGCTGCCGTATTAAGGGCTCTTTCGGGTCAGGAAAATAAACATTTTTGTTAATGGTTTTGGCATATTGAACACGCATCGGACAGCTTGCCAGGCTCTGCCGTGAGGGCATTATACTCTCATTACTTTGTGGGGCTCTCTCAGAGGGGTGGGTAAAATATTCATGGTAATTTGGAGGTAAATCCAAATTTACTTGGGTTTGCACTCAGGAATTACTCCTGGCGGTGCTCGGGGACCATATGGGATGCCGGGATCGAGCCCAGGCCTGCAGAGGCAAACACCCTACCCGCTGGGCTATCACTCCGGCACCCCAAATTTACTTGGGTTTGAAGTTGCTCTCGGGTTGGAAGTTGCTCTCGTGGTCCATGGAATGCAGGGGGTTCAACGGGGAAAGCTGGTTTCTGCTCTGCTGGGTGTATCTGTGTCTGTGGCTCAAGCATTCCTGGGCTTGAAATACTCTCCTCGGAAGGGCGGGTCTCTGCAGGGTGGGTCCTTGTAGGCTGGATTAATCTGTTGGGTGGAGATCTTACGAGCTGCAGAGTGTGGATGGTGAAGATCGCTGCCAGCAAGGTGTGGGGGGTTTCTCTGGGCTCTTCCGAGACTCCATCGGGATGGTGGACTCGGGTTGGAAGTTGCTCTCATGGTCCATGGAATGCAGGGGGTTCAACGGGGAAAGCTGGTTTCTGCTCTGCAGGGTGTATCTGTGTCTGTGGCTCAAACATACATGATATAAAAACAAAAGGTGGGGGAGTGGCAGACCCCAGAGATGTCACAACTGTCAGAACATATGTTTTTAATGCATGTTCCATTCCCAGCATCACATGGTCTCCTGGGCACCACAGGGAATGACCTTTTATCATAAGCTCAGAGTAGCCCTCAGGCACTGCCATGTATGCCCAAAAAAAAAAAATAAAAATAACGCCAATCTATCCTGGATACCAACCATTATTCTTGGGAAAACTTCCCTTTCTAAGGAATATTCATCCCTGGGACTAGAGAAGTACCTTAAAACGCCCAGATCAAAAAAAAGTGGGGGCATATTTGAGGGGGATATGAGGAGTAGAGGTTGGAGAGCCCAACCCACCTGTTCTCACAGCTTACTCCTGGCTCAGTGCTCAGGAATCACTCCTGATGATGCTTGGGCGTCCATACAAAGTGTTGGGGCTAGAATAGACACTTGAGTATCAGGCAAGAAGCACCTGAACCTCTATACTTTCTGGGTCATTTGGTGTTTTCTTTGTTTTTTGCAACTCTCTTTAACTTTTGAGTTTGTGTGTGCTAGCACCAGAACTAATTTTTCATCAAAATTGCCCTTTGCTTTACTGTTTGTCATATCCACTTTTCTCGAAGAAGGCAAGAAGCCTGCGTGGTGAGCAAAGGAGGAGACCAAGTGTTTCCTTTTCCTGCGAAGAGGATAACATCACCCAACCTGAAAAGCACAGCTCCCTGAAATCCAGGTGGCAGGGTGGTTTCCCAAGCGTGTAAATCAAGAACTCGGTGCAGCCTGACAGCTGTCCACTCCAACCACAGGACAGGAATCTGGAGCTCCGTTTACCAGCTCTGACCTCCCTGGGTACTCACCTCACCCGTGTCCCCAGGACAGGAAAAGCTCTAGACATTTTGTTCCTGTTTTACTCCTTCAACAGACCTACAAGCTCCTTTCCACCTCGGTTCTGACAGATGGAAAACTGGGGCTCAGAAGGGTTGAGCGACTTGCCCCATCCCAGGTGGGCAATCACCTAGGCTGGCGGAGCTTCCTCGCACCCCACACCCCACACCCCTGTGAGAGACCGCAGCAGGAACCCCAGGCGAAGAGGGGAAACTGGAAAGGCCAGAGAGGAGACTGGGGAGGTAGATTACAGCCATCAAGGCCTAACAACAACTGCGCACTGGGAAAACAGTTTTGTCCAAGTGGGCTATTTATAGGGATGTTTTTCCTCAGCACTCCCTCCCCCACCTCCTCCCTTTTGTGTTAAAAGGCGCCTGGCAGATTGGTAAAGGGTTACAGGCAATGCACAGGAAACTCTGGAACACAATGCACGGGGCGGGAGCGTTCTCCACCCACCTAAGAAAATCACTTACTTCAGGATTCAGAGACCCTGGGGAGAGTTCAGAAGGAGGCTCTGTTCATTCCCCGTGGCCTCTCTGCCAGAATGGAGGCAACCTGCCCAATGGGCTGCGGAACCAGAGTCAAGACAGGATGTGGAGGTCGAGTGGGCTGCCACCAAACCCAACCCCACACACAGCAAGTCTGAGAAAAGCAAGTCTGAGATCCTTCGGATAGAGAAGTGGTTCAGGTCTTTGATAGTCTCTGTTCATCGTGGGACCCCAGAGACCAGTTAGAGTGGTCTGCGAGAGATCCCAAGCCCAGCTACTGAAAAGTAGCCCAGAAATCACAGCTAGACCTTTAGGACTGAGCCTGCCAGGCCTGGGAGCTGCTGTTGGTCGCATCATTGGAGAGCGTCTTTACCTGGGGGGCTACGGAACAGAGGACACAAACCCAGCGGATTCGAATTCAGCAGCAGAGGCTAAGGCCAGATGCGGTGCTTAAGGCTTTCCCCGCGGCCCGCTCCGCCTCCCACTCGATCCTGTGAAGCCTCTTCTTCACATGTGACTATGGGAAGGAAGTTTCCTGCCGCTTGGCAGCGACCCATCCTGACCCGTGGTGGTGCAGAACAAGGGGGTCTTGTATTATAGGACTTTGTTCACCGTTTCTGAAATAACTGAGGACTCATTTAATGCTGGGTCAAAGGTCATCATGAATTTTTAAACACTGTGGAACACAAAAGATCCCCAAACATCCCGGTTTTTGTTTTTTTGTTTTCCCAAAAGTAATAAAGAGTTTAACTAAAATATTGCCAGAGAATTACTTATTTATGATATAATTAAAACAATGAATGGCCTATTTGTGAAGTGTCTTGTCTCAGCACCATCAGATTGAGCTAACCAGCCATCTTTTATTTCCCATATAATACTTTTTAAACCAAGAATTTTATCTGGTTCCATGAAAAAACGTTTTCTTAGAGCAGGTGAGATAGCCCAGGAGGGCACACCTTGTAAGCACAGAGCTTCAGAACCAGATGACGCCCTGAGTACCACTGACCCTGTCCCCAGTGACCCTCCAGCATCACCAGAACACAGCAACACTGCATTGCTGGATTTGAGGATGGCCATTTCAAAAATGTTACCTAAGAACTTATGCCCCATGGTGAGATACAATTTTCACAAAGTTTCTTCAACTAAGTATTGTTTGATCATTCGCTTATTCATTTACTGGTAACAAGCAATATAAAATAAGTTACTGTGTGCCACTATGGTGCAGGCTTAAAGTGTACTTGGGAAGATGGGGACAATAGTGGAGGGAAGCGTGACAGTGGTGATGGGATTGGCTTGGAACAAATCATCATGAACAATTTTGTGAACCACAGAATTTAAATGAAGTGGAAAAGAAAATGCCTTATAAACACAGGATGATTTCACTTATCTATAGCATATAGAATACTGGATGAGGAAATGTACTGTAGTAAAGGGGGAATGCCTAAATCACCCCTGACCCCAGGGTTTAGAGAAGGACCGACAAAGAGAGAAATCAGGGAAAAAATAAGAAAAAGAGAATGGGAAGAAATGAGTGAACAGGAGTCAGGGTTTCAGGTATACTGATGATATGGGGAGTAGTATTGCAAAATATACGTGAGAGATAAGCTGCAACCACTGGAACTGTGTAATGTGCCTGTCAAGTTGACGGGTGAGGGATGGGGCAAAGGTTAGGTGGGGGAGGGAATATGGGGACTCTGGGGAGGGAAGCTGACACTGGTGGTGAGATTGTGTTGGAACATATGCTTAAAAGCCAACTATTGATAACTTTGTAAACCATAGTTCTTTAATTTTTTTTTCCCTACTGGGAAGGAAATATTTATTTTTCATTCATCTTTTGAACACAACTATCCTAATTTTTCAGATGACTTTAGGAGAAAATTGATTAATCCCTTCCAGTTCACAATTTCAAAGCTAAGGTTCCAAATAAGACAGTGTGGCTGCTGATCAGATAGAAATGAAGTTTTTATTTACCCTAAATAAAAGCAGCCTAACCTCTTAAGGCTACATAAGCCGGGCTTTAGGTTTAGCAATGCATAAAGGAGCCAGGTTTTAGACTTAGTGACACATACATGAGACGGTTTAGACTTCATAACATTGTATTTCAGCACAGTAACAGTCACAGAGCAAAAGCACCTCTCTGTTTTACGTAAGTCCTTCATATGATAGCATGAATAAGGCCTTGTGCAGACTCTACAGGAGCAGCAGTGAGTATGCTGGTGGTATGGTGGAGCAGCGGCAGGCACAATGCAGGGTCTCTCTCCAGACGCTGGCTCGGCTCAGTCCTCTCCTCCACAGAGCAGCAAGAGGGCTTTCTGATAGTCCCCAAATGTGTCACCCCGAACAGAAAGGTTCTCTTTAAGCTCCCTGCCTGTGTTCCCCAACAGCAAGGAGAAATTGCTCCAGATTACCAGAGGTCTCTCTGTCAATGGTTTCCCTTAATCTGAAATCCTGATATGGTCATGCATTTGTCAAACACCCTTCTCAAGTGAGATACACTTCGTGTTCCAAAGATTGTGATAAACGTTTCTTCATCAGTTACCCATTTCAGCTCTCCAGCCTAAAACAGAGCCTCGGGACGGCGGGAACGGACTCAGGATGGACCCAGCTCGATGGACCCGGCCCCGGGCCACGCCGCACGGAGGGAGGGAGAGACAGCGTTAATTAAATTTTAAATATGCTTTTTAAAATTCTGTCATTAAAACACACACACACACACACACACACACACACACACACACTTGTGATGATGCATCTAACCCTCTAATCCTAACCTCTCAGCTTCAGCAGGGAGCCTACTGAACACTCTCACGGCCCTTGAAGTACAGAGCAGTTTTGTCTTACCTTTCCCAAAGAGTTTTACCCTTTCCAACCCCATTCTTATCAACTTGGGGTCTTTTTGGACCTGATTTTCTCTTACATGAAGTCTTTTAAGTAAATGTCTAAGGTTCCAGGTAGAAGAGACAAGAAAGCCTTGTATGTGCCAAACCCAGGTTTGAGCCCCGAAACTTCGGCCAACAGTGATTGGAGTGCAGAGCCACGAATAAGTCCTGAGCCCTGCTAGGTGTAGCCACTGCACCCCCAAAAAAAGGCCATACCAGTTCCCAACTTAAAATCAATCTTCTCAATAAATTAATAAATTAATTAATAATTTGTTTCTTTTAAAAAATAAATTAAAAACTTTAAAAGTCTGAGGTTCTGAGTTAGCCAACAGAATCACTGATCAAGTCTTATGACAACAGATCCATTTCTTATAGCCTTGTCTTTTACTCCTTTTACTCTTTCTACCTCAAAATATCTGGTTACAGCTGTACTGGCATACAGCTGCTGTAGTGTGACTGGTGTCTGTGTGATGGGAGGAGATTAGGACAGAGAGCACCAAAAAGTGTCCTACAGAGAAAGGGCCTGGGGAGACAGCTAGAAAATCAGGAAATCTAAGACTGCGACCGCACAACAGTCTTAGACAATAATGGAAGTTAGGACAAGGTCCTTCCCAGGATCTTTCACATTTATACAGTGTAAGGATCATTCTAGTTGCAACAAACTGGGAGGTTAATGAGGAATGGGGGATTATAATATCACAATAGAACTCACTATTGAATATACACATAGAGACATCATAAACCGTTAATATCTGTAGGGCAAGCCACAAAGTGTAAGAGAAGAGAGAAAGAAATACAGAGACAGAGACAGAGAGATGGAAAGAGAAATAAAAGGTGCTTTGCTATAGGGACAAGCTGGGGTTGGAGTGGGAGGAAATGTTTGGTCATTGGTGGTAGGAATGGGGCACTGGTGGAGGGATAGTTGCTGGAACACTGTATGACGGAGACCCAATTATGAACATCCTTGTAATTGTATATCTCATGGTGGTATAATAAAAATTAAGGGGTGGAAATATCTTGTTAATGGTGTGGCAACTCAATCATATTCTTAGATTAGAAGTTATAAAGCAGCATTTCCCAGAGCAGTCTTGGAACTCTAGCAACACAAAAGAGGCTAGGATGCACCTACTTTAGGGAGGGAAAGAAGGAGGAGAAAGAAAGAGGTGGGTGCGGAGGCAGAGCTTGAGAGGAGGAGGGCAGAGAGTGAGAGACCAGGAGACAGAAACAGCGTCTAGCAAAGCAATAGCTCTGTTGGTTTGTCCTTCAACTTTAAAGCTGAGAACAAGGGGGCACAGCACGGAGGGCGTTTGCCTTGCGCACAGTCAACCCATGTTCAATCCCAGCCTCCCATATGGTCCCCTGAGCACTGCCAGTAGTAATTCCTGAAAGCAGAGTCAGGAGTAACCCCTGAGCATAGCCGGGTGTGACCCCCAAAAGCCAAGTAGATAAATACACAGATAGATAAATAGATAGATAGACAGACAGACAGACAGACAGATAGAATTATAGACAGACAGACAGACAGACAGACAGACAGCCGGAAGAAAAATAAAGCTGAGAACAAGTCCATTTCCATTTAAAGCCTTTCTTCTCCATTTATGTATGCTCTTGGAAGCCCGTGTAGAAGCTCGGCTGTGCGGACCCTCAGCATCTAAGCGTCAGTCGTCCATCCAGGATTGGGAAATAGACTTTGGTCTCCTTTTGTTCTCTCCTTGTTTTTCTTTCTCCTTTTTGGGTCACACCCAGTGATGCTCAGGGGTTACCTCTCACTCTGCACTCAGGAATTACTCCTAGCGGTGCTCATATAGGATGCTGGGAATCAAACCCGGTCGACCACATGCAAGGCAAACGCCATACCGCTGTGCTATTGCTCTGGTCCCTCCTTTGTTCTCTCTCCTATCCAAGGACCTCCCCAACAGTTTTTGGATTGGAAACTGGCAATGAGGACTTCCCCAACTACACAAAGGATGCTTCCTCATTGGGTACTTGCAAGCACAATTGAACATGCCCTAAACCAGGAAACCATGACCCAGGGGATTCATATGGAAAGGGACACCAAAGTCTTTAGAAGCCATTTTTCTCTGGCCAGCCTCATCCTCCACTGGTTCAGAACCTCAAGAAACTGACAGCTGGCTCAGGGTATAGTATTCCTCTTTCAGAGTCTTAGTCAATGTATTGGCTGGACAGCCATTGCAAAAATACAACAATGTGGCATAAATAACAAACACAATTTTCTCCTCATTTTGAGGTTCCAAGTCCAAAATGAAGCCATCCTGAGGCTTATTTCCTACCTTTCATTTTCATTTTATTTCTATTTCATTCTACTTGGTCTTTTGGGCCACACCTGGCAGCGATCATGGCTTACTTCTGACTCGGCACTCAGGGATCATTCCTGGCAGGACTCAGGGGACCATTTGGAATGCTGGGGAATGAACTCAGGTCGGCTTCATGTCCTATTGCTCTGATTTCCCTGCCTTTCAGCTGGCTCCCTTCTTGCCGCCTCCCCAGGCCCTTTTTCTGTAGGACACTTCTGGGTGTCTCTGTCCTAATCTCCTCAGATTACACAGACACCAGTCGCACTGGATTAGAGCCTACCTGATATCCTCATTTTCAGAAAATACATTCCTTTAAGGTCCTGATCCAAGCTATGGTCAGACTAAGGCTCTGGGTGATGAGGGTTGCAGCATAAGAATATGCAGGGACTCAGCTTCTTCCATAAACCCCACTAAATACTGATGTTATTAGTATCTTTAAACTAGGGATGGACTGTGGGAGGTTGAGGAAAGGGGGGAGAGAAAAATATCTCTAGAGAAGGTTGCACCAAAACACTAGTGCTCTAAATTGTAGAATTCAGAACATAGGAATCACAGTTCAGGCACAAGGAATCATCTGAAAGTACTTGGTGAGTTTGGCATGTGAAAATTCTTCTCTAAAAACTCTCATTGCTAGTCCTAATTTTGTAGACAAACAAGGCAAAATGAAAACTACTGAAGGAGCTAGAGAGATAGTTCAGAGGCTAGCATTCTTGCCTGTGTGCAGTTAACCTTGGGTTCAACCCATGGCACTTCGTATGAGTTCCCTGAGCGCTGCCAAGAGTGATCCCTGAGCACAGAGCCAGGAGTAAACCCTGAGCATTGCCAGGTGTGGCACAAAACCCCAAATATTAAAACTAAGGATATGTGAGGATATTTGATTCCTAGCCCCCTTCTCTCTCTTCTCTCTCTCTCTCTCTATCTCTCTTTTACACACACACACACACACACACACACATACACACATTTGCAAACACATACACACATATGACTAGATCATCTATTACATTGGGATTTCCCAGTACTACACTGTCTTGTTTAGTCTATGTTTATTTTCTTTTCTGTTTGTGGCAGACAAGTTCCCCATCCTTTGTAAATCAGGAGGGTATGGCACACTTCATGATGGGCTTCAGTTTAAACAACTGCAGATAAGACAGATGATAAGGGCAATGAACTCTCCCATGGTGGCTGGGCACAGTTTGCACTGTGAAAATCTGCAAAAATCATAATTTACACCCTCATTAAAGAGAGTAGCAAGGGCTCCTGCCAACATGGCTATGTTGTCCCCATGCACCCTAGCTTGGCTTTCAAGGAACTGTTAAGTCCAGTGGGAAAGCTGTGTGGGGGCCCAATGCAGATTCTCTGCCAGTAGCCCTGAAAAGGCGTGTGTAGGAAAAGCCAGCTGTGTAGAAAAGGCACGTGTGTGGGAAAAGGCAGGTGTGTAGAAAAAGGGCACAAGTGTGGGAAAAGGCATGTGTGCAGGGAAAAGGCTGCATCACCTCTCAGGGCACCTCTCAGGCCCTCAGCCATGAGAGGGGACAGGGACACCTGGGGGAAGGGCCAGCATTCTAGGAACTAGGTCAGACTGTCACTGTGGCTTCATTATTCAGCCTTGTAAGTTATAAGATTTCCCCCCCAATATAAGGTGCAAAGAATGGGCCAGAGTGATAGTCCAGAGGGTAGGACATTTGCCTTGCACATGGCCGACCTGGGTTTGATCCCCCAGCATCCCACATGGTCCCCGAGCACCACCAGACCACCAGGAGTAATTCCCAAGTGCAGAGCCAGGAGTAACCCCTGAGCATTGCCAGGTATGACCAAAAAAAAAAGCAAAATCAAAAAGAATTGAAAAGGACCAACTAGAGAGAGAAAAAAACTACGCTGAGTGCCTTTGCAATAACATTGATTTTAATTTTCTCAGACATAATGGACACCTGACCAAGTGTTCAGAGTGACCTTGACCCTGAACTCTAAACAACTTGAATGTAATTTATCATGAAGCAAGAACCAAAAGGCCCAGGCTGTTCCAGATTAAAAATTTGGAGGCTAGACGGAGAGCTTGATAGTCTGAGCACATGCAAAGCTTAGAATGGTCCCTGTACATCCCTTGAGGCAACCCAGGAATGAATGCTGTGTGTTTACACCATTGGGTGTGACCCTAAAACCTGAAAACATGAAAAGAAAGCAAATTTCATGAATACAGAGTCTCTTGGGGAGAATCTTTAGTAAAACAGAAAAGAATGTTGGGGGGTCATGTTTGGCAGTAATCAAGGCTTACTCCTATTTCTGTGCTCAGAGCTCACTCCTGGTGGGCTCAGGGACCATATGTGATGCCGGGATTGATTGGCTGCATGCAAGGCAAAAGTCTTGCCTGCTGTACTCTCTAGCCTTAGAAGAATCTTTGAATTATTATAAGGTCATTGGCTTGAAGCACAGTTTGTGACAACTTGCATATCTGATGGACGTGGCTTGGTTCACTTGATCACTTGACATCCTGTTATTCATCGATTTGCTCGAGCGGGCACCAGTAACATTTTCATTTGATCCTATCACGTGCCATTGTAGCCCAATGGCATCTGCTAGCTTCAGGAATACGAAGAGCCTCAACTCGTTCATTCAGGGTCTTGATGAAGAAGTCTGACTATATTGTAGGTGGGTGGCCACATGATCTTTTGACGTCCTGTGGGATCCAGTCGGTAACGGCTCTAGTCCAGCGGTCATCTCCAAATCGCATTACATGTCCAACCCATCTGATTTTCGATGCCTTGGCAAACGAGACAGCGTCCCTGACTCTGGATCGTTGACGAAGGTCGGAACTCTGGATTTCTTTCTCACTTGTGTGAGAAGTGATATTCCAAGCATAGCTCTTTCGATTCCTCTCTGGGAGACCCGAATAGCATTCTCTTCCTGCTTTCGTAGGGCCCAAGTCTCTGAGGCGTATGTTAATGCAGGGAGAACAGTGGAGTCGAAGAGATGTGCCCGAGCCGGAGGTTCTTTGTCCTTTTAGCTATTTCTTCGATGCTCTTGAAGGCAATCCATGTTGCTCTCTTCCTTCTGCGCAGCTCAGGTTTTAGGTCGTTCATCATGTTGACTTCTCAACCTAGGTACACATAACTGCTGCATTCATAGATGTTTGTTCTTTTGAGAGAGAATGGGGTCTCTGGAACTAGTTCATTTTTCATGAACATAGTTTTGTTGAGATTCAGCTGTAGACCTATCTTTCCACGTTCTCAGTCGAAATCAGCCAGCATTTGTGCCGCTTGGCTAATGTTTGGTGTTATTAGAACGATGTCATCAGCGAAGCGGAGGTGGTGTAGTTGCCAACCGTCTATCTTCACTTCATTCCTTCCCATTCTAATTTTGCATGACATTCTCGAGGATGGCGCTGAAGAGTTTTGGTGAAATGGTATCACACTGCCTAACCCCCTCTTTTGACATCAATGATCACTTTCTTGTAGAATGGTGAGATCCTGGTGGTGAATCCGTAATACAGCTCACGAAGGATCTTGATGTATTGGGTTCGAACGCCCTGTTTAGCTAGGGCTTCGATGACTGCTTCGGTCTCAACAGAATCAAAGGCTTTCTTTAAATCAATGAAAGTGAGACAGAGGGGCATCTTGAAAAAATAGGAATATATAATACTGTAGCTCCTTTCCATAGATTTAAAAAAAATAAGATGTAATTAGTCAACATGAAAAGTTAAAAGAATGTTTTCTAAGATTTAATAAAGGTGACTCCCACAGCCTAACCATTTTACCTATAATGTTGCAACTGAAAGATCTTGACTGAGGAAGAAAGTTCCTTTTTGAGTCTCTGAGTGCTAAAGTGACCAAATCCAGGGCAGGTTAGATAAAATAACAAATAGGAAAGTTCTGGCTGACTTAATCTCCCAAACAAATGTTAACACTGGTAAGTGTAGTCTCAGGCAGAAATACTTTTCCGTAAATAGAGGAACAAGCCATTACACTAATGCCTTGCTGTGTGTTCTCCTAGTAGCTTAGCAAATGTTCAAAAACTACTGTCCTGGCAGCAGGGAAACAGAGAGTCACTGAGGAATTTTGAGCAAAGTAGTCAAATAACAACAGTGAGATTTCAGGAACATTCATCTGGAAGCAGCTGGGCTCTGCAAGCCCTACTTGGAGCTTACCTAGTTAGAAGCTGAGGAGTGAGTGTCCTGGCTGTCGCAGCTGAGGGAGGAACTCAGCAGAGAAGCACTGAAAGGATTAGTCTGGAAGCTGTTCTGAGGTGTGAGGAGGAGAGAGAGTGAGTCAGTGGTGACTTGAAGATGTCCTGCTGAGTGGGGCAATGCTGGTGTCACCATGAGACAAACAGAAAATGGCAGGAAGGAGCCGGTGGACACAGTATGTGGGCCCAGAAGGGAGGCCATGGAAACTGGAAGTCATCGTGGGGTGCTGCCACAACTTGGCCTCGGCAGCCCTTGCCACGTGGGGGAGACACTGTGGATGTGACTGGATCTTCCATTTTGAGAGAGAAATAAAAATCAGAACCCTTAGGGGAAAACATCTTTACACTTTAATGTCGAAATGTTTGAAAACTTAAAAATCAAAATTTAAAGCGGGGTGTGGGGCACACCAAGCACATCTGTGAGCCAGATTGGGTAGATTGACTATGGCTATGACCTCTGTCAGAGATAAGGTCAAGGGTCAAAGTTCATAAAACACCAACAGGTAAATAGGGCAGTAAGTGACTGTGAAAGAGTCCCCTAGGGAAAATCCTAGACGATAGCATTTGCCAGCAGTCTGTCCCCTGAGCATGTTCTTATTCTTCAAATCTATATATGGGTTTCAACTTATACAGGAAGTTTAATCCTCAAACGGTTAAATCACAAGAATTTCCGTGCGAACTAGTCAGAACTTTGAGATCTAACTGCGGAAGAAGAAACAAACCCTCCTGATGACCTGGGCCCCAAACATGAGGCAGTCTGGGGGAGGGGGGGGGTCACGGTCTCCACAAAGCTAAATTATAGAAATCACTTAAATCTGTGGGTCCTCGGACTCAGTGAGCCCATTTAGCAAAGTGTGTGTGTGTGTGTGTGTGTGTGTGACCATAAATCTGGCTTCCTGGACAGCAGACAACGAGCCCCTGTCCTCTCCTTTTGCGGGTCCGTAGGGGTCCCCAGGGAGCAGGGACAGGCGTGTGGCTGGAGACACTCCGAAAGCCCTAGTTCTCCTCTGGAATCCGCCTTTGTTTCCGCCACCTCCTCGGTGTTTGTGTCGGACAAGGCAAGCACAGAAATAGAAAGTGTTAAAGAGATGATGACAACGAAGATAAAGCAGCGGCCGAATGGCAGGACTTTAGTTCCGTCTCACCTAGAGCCCCCCGCCCCGCCCGCAGCGCGCAGTCCCCAGTCTCTGACGGAGCCCTCAGTCCTCGGTGGGGCAGGAAGAGCCGCTGGGACTGAGGGTCCCCGAGCCGCGGGGATTTCCTCCCAGTTGGCCCGGCCGTCCCCGGGGTCTCGGCACAGCTCTCAGGGGCGCGCCTTGGTCCAGGCCCGCGGCCCTCCACCCACCCTGACTTCCTTTGGCAGCTCAGGGACACACACGTAAGAACTACACACAAACACCTACATATATAGGCAAGCACACGGACAGACAGAGATATACACATAACTATACACATACAATTTCACGCGCACACACATATATAGGCACACACGGACACATATACACACATAACAACTATACACATACATACGTACATATATAGGCACACATGGACACATATATACACATAACTACACACGTACATATATAGGCATATACATACGGACACACATATGCACACATAACTATACATACATAGGTACACATATATAGACATACACGGACACATATACACATAAACATGTACACATATATAGGCACACACATAACAACCATACACGCATGTACATACATACACATACACATATACGCACACATAACAACTATACACATATACAAGTACCCATATATAGGCACACAATGACACGTATATATACACACATAGCAACTATACACACACGCACACATATAGGCACACACATATAGGTAAACACGTACACACATGACAACTATACACATATACACGGACACACACATATAGGCACATACACACGCGCACACACGCACACAGGCGTGGAGCTGCCAAAACTTTCCACCCTCCGCCCCCTCCCTCGCTAACTTCCTTCCAGCGTTTCCTGCGCTGGATGATCCCAGGATTTGTAAGACAGGAAAAAAGGCCGGCGCGGGCGGGCGGGAGACAGGATGCGGCGAGCGCGCCCCCGGCCGAGCCGTCTAAGGAGGCGCGCGGGGGAAGAGCAGCGGTGGCCGCCCGCACCAGCAGCGCCCGCCCGGCCGCCCGGGAAACACCCGAAGGCGCCGCGGGGCCCCAGAAACTCCCTGCGACTCCGACTGAGGAAGTGACACTGCCCGGCCCGCCCGCCCCCGGCCTCCGGCGCCGCGGCCCTGGACGAGCGCGTTGGACAAGAGGCTCCGCGCCCCGCGGGGGCGCGCGCACCGCCCGGGACCCTAGTCCTGGGGGGACGCCCGTGCGGCCCCCCAGAGCCGCGCCACAGCGGGGGAACCCCCCAGGGAGACCTGCCAAGCCGAGGGGAGGGCGGAACGGAGGGGCGGCCTCTCTGCGACTAACTCATGAAGAACAAGGGTGCCAAGCAGAAGCTGAAACGTAAGGGAGCCGCCAGCGCCTTTGGCTGTGACCTGACCGAGTATCTGGAGAGCTCCGGACAGGATGGTCAGTGCCTCGCCCTCCCCACCCCAGTTCCCCCCCCCCCCGCCCTGCAGCTCCCCACCTCCTCAGCTCCCCACCTTCCCCCCCGCAGCCCCCCCACACACACACACCCGCAGCTCCCCACCCCGCGGCTTTTCGCTGGAGCTAGAGGTGAACCCCGGGGCGCTGGTTGGAGTCGGTTCACCAGTGAGCGCGCTCCAGGCCTGTGAGCCCCTGGGACTTCTCGGAAACCGACCCACGCGACTATGAAGTGCACGGCGCGGCCACCCCGACGTGCGGGGCTCGTGTCATTCCAGGGGCGCGCGATCGTTGGGGTAGGGGTGGGCGGTGGCGCTGTTGGAGTCTTAGCCCGCTCCCACTGCGGGGGGTGGGAGCTCACGGGCTGTAGGCCCTAATGTGGGGTTGGAGGGAGGGGTATGGGCTGGACCCGAGGGGATGGTGATCGCTGCTCTTTTCCTGGATCCAGAATTCTCGCCTTGGGCGTCACTCGCGGTTTCATCTGCTCACGGCTTCTTTTACTGTTGTTGTTATCGTTATTATTATTGTTGTTATTGTTGTTATTATTATTATTGTTGTTGTTATTATTATTATTAATGTGGGCGGAGCGGTGGATCCCGGCTGGGGAGTGGTTGCACATTTTCTAAATTTCTGAACGGATGCCAAGTGTATTGCCCCTCCCTCTCTCCTCTTCCCAGCCCCCAGACCCGCGGCTACCTCCTTTGGACTTTCAGATTAGCCTTTGCCTTGTCAGTTCCTAAAATCTTGGTTTTAAAGGTCAGAGGGCTCCGACTTTAAAAGAGTTGAGGGTGTGATAGCAAAGGGGTATGTCTCTCTTTTCAAAGTTAGAAGTTCAGGCATGGGATGGGGGGAGCGAGTCCTGCAAAGTAGATGCGATTTAAACATGGGAGTGGGGTTGGGAAGGAGGAGAAAACAGTCTAGAAGATAATAATCAAGTTTGAGTTGAGAAGGTTTCGATGGAAGAAAGTTGGGGAAATTTAGCGTTAAATGACTCCTTTTGTAAGGTTGACTGGCCTTGCGTTTACCTCTGACAAAAAGGCCTTGTCTTGGGAACTTTAGCCAGAAAGTGCTCCCCTATATGTCTGCTCCCACGTGGAACAAAGGGAGAAACTGAAGGACTGTAGGTCTAAACCCTCCCCCAAACTTAAAAACTGATTAGCTCGTATCAAATGTATCTCAAAAACAGAGCAGTGCTTTATTTCAGTTCATTACTTAAAGACTCAGGTCCCACCTGGTAATTTGCAGTGGTGTGATATTCCTAACTGGCCGTGTTGTCAGGACAAGAGGGTTAGTATTTTCAAGCTGTGTGTGTGGGGGGAGGGGGGATGTTGTTTCAGAACTGCCTCTTTGAAATGGAGGCATAACTCAGTCAATCCATTTATTTAATCCAGCCCAGCAACCTGGAGAGGCAGGTTAGAAATAGAATCGCCTGGATTGAATTTTCTGGAAGGTGAGAGAAAACCAAGTATTTATCTCAACCACCCCATCACTCTCCTCAGAAGTTAAGAATGAAATATTTCCCCCACTTTTTTTTTTTTTTTTTTTGCAGGAACTTCAGGTTAACTTCCAGGTGCACAAGAAATGACACTTGGATGTCTCTTTCTGCCACTTGGTTGGTGTTCTGGACCCTCCTGTGCTTTCCTGGCAGGCCTCTTACAATAGCTACGTTTTAGGATGTCTTGAGCTTAGGAGTTGGCCTGAAATGCAGCTTCGGGCAATTCTCCTTTCACCTACTTTGCATTTAGACTTTCCTGTACAATTTAATACTTTTCTTTGGGATTTGGGACCACACCAGTGGTGCACAAGGGTGACTCAATGCTTGGGGCTTGCTTCTGGTGTTGTTCCGGGGTCCTTGGAGTGCTGGGACTGGAACCCAAACCTCCTGCATGCACAGCCTTAGCTCAGTGTTATCTCTGATCTGCATTCATTTTGATTGAGGTAACACTGACTTACAATATTATGTTTCATTATAATTTAGAGGTTCAGACGTTTGGGCCACACCCAGCAGTGCTTAGGGCTTCCCTCCAGGCTCTGTGCTCAGGGCTTCCCCAGGCTCTGTGCTCAGGGCTCACTCCTATCAGGGTTCTTGAAACCATATGGGATGCCCTAGATAAAATCTAGGTTGGCCACATGCAAGGTAAGTACCTTACCCATTCTACTCTCTCTAGCCTTCCATGAATTCCTTATCGTGAGAACCCCCTCCCCCAGGTAGAGTTTCATTTCATTTTCATAGTTGACTATTTTACTTGTTTCAGCCCACTCTTTCCCTCCATACATGCTGCATTGGGAAGGGGCTTCTGTTTAGAGAAGCCCAGAGAGGTAAATAAGTCACACAGTGAATCATGAAGCCTGAACAGGATCCTGGCCCATTCGGCTTCCTCCCCTGGCAGTTTTCTCTAATGGTTTTCTTTCACTAATTTAATATCAGGCATTTGCTGTGCAGGACCAACAAACATTCAATCCTGACATACTTCAGCTTTAAAACTCCAAAACAGGATCCACTTTAATTATGTAATAATGAGTACAATATTAATATTGGTGTGTATAGGATATACCAAGATCATGCCTTGTGGGAATTAGCACCCATAACAAGCAGTTCCTATAAAGGTTACTAGGATATCTTTTTATCCTATCCTTGTATCTGCAAATAAGTAGTTTTCATATTTTGGTTATTTTGGAGCATCAGTAAAGTCAATACAACTCCCCCGTCTTCCTGATAGACTTTCTGGGAACTACTGGTTAGCAGACAAGGACAGGAACCCATTCTCCAGCATAACAGAACTGGAGCCCCAACTTGTGAATTCATCCCAGAATCCTGAGGGTGACAAGTTAGCCTGGTAATGGGGGAGCCAGAAGCTGGGTAGGACCTCACCAGATGAAACGGGCTCTGAAATTTGGGGGAGCTCCTGGACTCAGGCACAGAGACAAAAATGCATTTGGGTCTAGATGACCCCAGCAGGAAAGATGACAGGGGTTTAGAGAAGCCCAGAGTAGGGCTTGGTGTGGACAAGACTGGAAGGTGCTCAGCTAGAGAAGGGTCTATATGCTGGTGACCACAGGCTGCGCTTAGGCCACCTGTGACTGAACCCAGATCAGTGGCATCCGTCTGTTTCAGTAAACTATGGAGGACCAGCTCTGCAGCCTGCCATGGACAACTCTGTCAGGGCAGGTTGTGGGGGTGACCAATAGCTATTCCTGCCCAGGCCCAGTTGTCATCCTTAGCCTTTAGGATGTTGACAAAATCCTCTTCCCTTGGAAAATACCACACATGCAAACTGGGGACATAGACTTCTTTCTTTCTCTCTTTCTTTCTTTCTTTCTTTCTTTCTTTCTTTCTTTCTTTCTTTCTTTCTTTCTTTCTTTCTCTTTCTTTCTTTCTTTCTTTCTTTCTTTCTTTCTTTCTTTCTTTCTTTCTTTCTTTCTTTCTTTCTTTCTTTCTTTCTTTCTTTCTTTCTTTCTTTCTTTCTTTCTTTCTTTCTTTCTTTCTTTCTTTCTTTCTTTCTTTCTTTCTTTCTTTCTTTCTTTCTTTCTTTCTTTCTTTCTTTCTTTCTTTCTTTCTTTCTTTCTTTCTTTCTTTCTTTCTTTCTTTCTTTCGGGTCACATCCGGCAATGCTCAGGGGTTACTTCTGGCTCTTCAATCAGGAATTACTCCTGGTAGTGCTCGGCGAACTATATGGGATGGTGGGGATCAAACATGGGTTGTCCGTGCAAGGCAAATGCCCTACCCGCTGTGCTATTGCTCCAGCCCCGGGACATAGATTTCTAAACCGCACCCCCACACATACTGAGTCCAGCCTGGCCGTTGGCCTTGCTCAGTGCACACGGACCTGCTCGGAAGGGTCAGGCTGTGTCTTTCACTTGCCCACTTCTCTTTCACTTGCTTAAGAGCACCCCAAAGTGGTATGAAGTCAGTCCTGACCAACTTGGCCAGAGCTTCTTTCACTTCTCTTCCAGTGAAGCCAGTTGGCTGCTGTCCTGCCCCCCGCATACCCCTGCCAGCCCCTCATTGCCGCCAGCCCCAGCTCTCCCATGAGACCCAGATAATTTTTTTTCCTGTCTGGAATAGAGGGAGAAGATCATCCCCTTCCGTACTGCTAACGCTGAAAATAGTATCATTTTCCTTTTCTTCATTTTGACCACCGAGTACATTGTAATGTCATGAAACCACATCATGTTGGCATCTGCAGTTGGGACTCTATGGCTGAAACAATGCCAGGCCAGAGTGCATGGCCCTGAGAGCTGCCCACACCTCCCACTGAGTCCCTGGGGGTTGGAGATGCTGGTTCAGGAGCCTGGACTTTTAACAGCCCCATGGAACAAGCTGGATCTGCCTGTGAGCCAGAGTATAAGGGTCTAGAACTTCCTCTTCTTTCTGGTTCTTCTCGTTTTATTTGTTCACTGATCACAAGTGAATGCAATTGCTCTGGTACCCCTGGTGCTCCATGATGTTGACACATTGAAATGACTTGGGTTGGGTGGGGAGGGCTTAAGAAAAATGTTGATGCCCAGCCTTCTGCACACCAGGTGTGGGCATGATTTATTAGTGTGGCAATTCTAACATGTGTGCTCACAGGTCACATTCTTGAGTTATGGTGGTTGCACACACATAGGTGTGGTGCACTAGAGATCACACACGTTGTTGTGTCCTGGAAATTCCAAAGGGCAGAGCCATTATGATTGCACTGGTACATGAAAGTCAGTGCCAGGGAACCAACTCATGGCCTCGTGGTTTGCAAGGAAGGTGCCTCACTCTTCAACCATCTTGAACAGGCATGGGTATTTTTTTTTGTTTTGATTTTTTAGGCTTCATCTGGCAATGCTTAGGGGTTGCTCCAGGCTCTGCAATCAGGAATTACTCCTGACATACTCTGGGGACCATATGGGATGCTGGGATTGAACCTGGGTCAGCCGCATGCAAGGCAAATGCCCTCAATGCTATACTATCATTACAGACCTGGCAGGATTATTTTTTTTTCTCAATCCACACTTTTATTTTCATAGCAGCACTATTCACAATAGCCAGAACCTGGAAACAACCTGGCAGGATTATGTGTCAGAAGTTTTCCAGATCATCTTAATAGAGTCTAGAGAACTACTGCAGGGGCTTCTGGACTGTTTTCCCCTGGATAAACAGCCATGACCGTTCGAATGGCACATCCTGAATATTTGATAAGAACTATAAGCCTTTTATTTATTTATTTATTATTTTATTTATTTATTTATTTTGTTTTTGGGTCACACCCGGCAATACTCAGGGGTTTCTCCTGGCTCTGCACTCAGGAATTACTCCTGGCGATGCTTGGGGGACCATATGGGATGCCGGGATTGAACCCGGGCCAGCACAGGCCGGCCACGTGCAAGGCAAGCGCCCTACCCGCTGGGCCATCGCTCCGGCCCACTATAAGCCTTTTATTCCTAAAGATTTTTTTACTAATTCTCACTGATTAGAGAAATATCTCTTCTCTTGCCTTCGATAGCAAAAGGTTAATACAAGTAAATGCCGGTTAAAAATTGTAAAGAAATAATTGTAATTTTAAACATGAGGAGGTAAGTGAGTCCTGCCATTTCAAAGTCTAAGGACCAGGCAATGGAGATTTTAGATATAGTTGGTTAACACTTGTGAAGTTAAATTGTTCCTTTACTTTATTTAAGAAATACGTAGAAGGGTATACCACAAACATGTAGGAGTCAGAGGCTAGGTAGGACAGAGAAGGGAACAGTGTACTGATAATCATTGAAAATGATAATACCATCCGAGAACTGAGCATTAAATATAGACAAAAAAGATACACATGATAACCTTTAAATGTATGTATTACAATCTATAATGGGTAAGAAAGGGAAGCAAGGAGAGAGAGAGAGAGAGAGAGAGAGAGAGAGAGAGAGAGAGAGAAAGAGAGAGAAGAGATAAAGGACCTGCCATAGAGGCAGGTTAGGGGAAGAGGGAGGGAAGAGGGGATATTGGTGATGGGAAATGGGCACGGGTGGAGGGATGGGTGCTGGAACACTGTATAACCGAAACTCAAACATGAACATCTTGTAATTGTGTATCTCAAGGTGGTATAATAAAAGTTAAAAAAAATATGCAGAAGACAGTGTATTAGGTGCTATGTGAGAGAAAGAAAGCGGGATCCCTGGCTAAAAAAAAATGTTTTGTCTAGATGTAAATAAATTTCCAGAAACCAGGGGCTCTATTAAGCTTTGAAGTTAGCTGTCACTGAAGAGAACCTACAGAAGTCTTTTTTATCTTCAATTAAATAGAGGAGATATGCAAACCTAAACAGAAGCAAAAGTCTTAGCAAGAAAGGTAAACATTTTTCTGTTCAAGATAAGAGTTTGTAGAATCAAGAACTAGGGCTGGTGCTCAGTTACCTGGCATTCTTCCCAGCACCTTGCCTGCACATTGCTCACTCATAGCCCACTTCCCCAGCTCACACGTCATCCTTTGGGTCACAGTGACTTCTGGAAACCTTCCCTGGTCCTCTCCAGTCATGCCTTGGCTGGGGCTTCCATTGGGAGTTCAAGGAGGCAATTCCATTCCAGACCACTCTGGAATGGAATTGCAACTTTCTCTGCTCTCAGAAGCTGGAGCAGGTTACTTCCTCTGGACCTAAGTTTCCTCATTTGCAGGATGGGAATAAGACGAGTTGATGAGGTGACGAAAGATTATATGGCAAGGGCTCAGCAAAGGACATGTCCATGGTAAGCGCTGAGGAGAGCTGTTGTTATCAGAATAGCCTGGACTTGCCCTAGCACTTGGGCAAACCTTCTAAGATGGAGTGAAACAGAGTCCTCAGTGAAGCAAAGGGTATGGATGGGCAGGCCTAGTCCTGAGGCCCCAGTGGGTGGGGCTGGTTGCCCCCAGACTTAGAAGGGCCTTCCAGAGCCTCCACATGGGGAGTAGGCTCTCCCTTCACATATGGCAGCTTAGCATGTCAGTCTGGGACAGAAGGTTCCCTGGAAGGGCTGATGGATTGTCTCAGCGAGGGAACAGAGAGGGCAGTGAATGGACTCTGGACGGGAGTTTGTGGAGACCAGCAGTCACCTCCTGAACTCAGCTTCCAAGCGCTATTCCCCTGCTCTAGGCTTCAAGAGCAAAATGGGAAGAAACGAAAGAGAAGCTTATTTATTTATTTGTTTGTTTGTTATGTTTTTTATTTTGGGGCAATGCTCAGAGGTTACTCCTGGCTCTGCACTCAGGAATTACTCCTGGCGGAGCTCAGGGGACCATATGGGATGCCGGGACTTAACCCTGGTTGGCCACTTGCAAGACCAGCCCTATCTGCTGGACTATCGCTCCGGCCCCACGAAAGAGAAGTTTAACTTGTGTGCAGCCATGGGACCCCGGATGGTGTGACCCTGTGTGTGGGTGTGCAGCTGTAAGAATCCCCATATGATGTGACCCCATGTGTAGGTGTGCAGCTGTGGGAATCCCAGGATGGTGTGACCCTCTGTGTGGGTGTGCAGTGTGGGAATCCCCAGATGGTGTGACCCTGTGTGTGGGTGAGTAGGGGTTGGAGTGAGGCAAGGTTCAGAGAGCCAAGCTGTGGCCTCAGAGTAGGAAGCTCCTTTCTCATGATCTCCTCCCATTACCTAAATATGTCTGGAACAGAGCAGACATATCCCTTCCAGTCTCACTTTCCCCAGGAAGCAGTTCTAGAAAGACACTGCAGTTCAGAGGAGACTCGATCCTGCAGCTAGATATTTGCTAAAAGTAACTGTCTTGTCTTTAGAAGGGAGGCGCTTGGGTAGAGTCTGGGACCAACCTTTTTGGGGCCAGGGACTGAACCTGGGGTGTCCGTATGCAGAGCCTATCTTCCAGTGCTTTGAGCAACATTTGGTAATAAAGGAAGAGAACGTTAGACTGTTGAACGTCAATAGAAGGGAAGAAGAGGCTCTTGGAAGCAGAGAAAGACCCAGGAACAGATGAATTCCAGCTTAAGCCTGTTTATTTGTGTTGGTAGTGATGGTTGCTCTCAGCATTGATGACTTCTTGCGTGCCATTTTATATATATTAATTACTATTTCAACATCTATTAAGATTAGGACTCTCTTTTTTGGTAGTATTGGTTTACAACACTATCTGGGTTTCAGGTGTACATTCCTTGCTTCAACAATTGTGATTCACACTACTTGATCACTTGATCACTTGAATCCCGTTATTCATCGATTTGCTCGAGCAGGCACCAGTAACATTTCCAGCCCCGTGCCAATGTAGCCCAATGGCATCTGGTTGATTCAGGAATATGAAGAGCCTCAAATCGTTCCTCTATGGTCTTGACAAGGAAGTCTGACCATCTTGTAGGTAGGCCACGTGATCTTTTGACATCCCGTGGGATCCATCATGCAACAATTAGAATGGGAAGGAATGGGAGTGAAGATAGATGGTTGGCAACTACACCACCTCTGCTTCGCTGATGACATCGTTCTAATAACACCAAACATTAGCCAAGCGGCACAAATGCTGGCTGACTTCGACCGAGAATGTGGAAAGATAGGTCTACAGCTGAATCTAAAGAAAACCATGTTTATGAAAAATGAACTAGTTCCAGAGGCCCCATTCACTCTCAATGGAGCAGACATCTCTAAATGCAGCAGTTATGTGTACCTAGGTCGAGAAGTCAACATGATGAACGACCTAAAACCTGAGCTGCGCAGGAGGAAGAGAGCAACATGGAATGCCTTCTAAGGCATCAAAGAAATAGCTAAAAGGACAAAGAACCTCCGGCTCCGGGCACATCTCTTTGACTCCACTGTTCTCCCTGCATTAACATATGCCTCAGAGACCTGGGCCCTATGAAAGCAGGATGAGAATGCTATTCGGGTCTCCTAGAGGGGAATCGAAAGAGCTATGCTTGGAATATCACGCCTCACTCAAGTGAGAGAAGGAATCGGAGTTCTGACCTCCGTCGCTATTCCAGAATCAGGGATGCCGTCTCGTTTTCCAAGGCATTTAAAATCAGATGGGCTGGACATGTAATGCAATTTGGAGACAACCGCTGGACTAGAGCCATTACGGACTCACACTACACCCATCACCAAATGTCAAAGTCACCATCTATCAACCACTTGGCCCTTCTGATCTGTCCTACCGTACTCCAGTATTCATGTTTCTATCAGCGCGCAAGCATTTGTTTGTTTTGTTTCTTCATTTGTCCTACCCCTCTCTTTCTTTTCCTCCCCTCTGCTTTCCTCTCCTTCCCTCCTCTCCTATCTTCCCATCTCTCTCTCTCCTCCCCTTTACCACTCCTCTCCCTCCACCCCTCTTTTCTCCTCCCCTTCTCTCTTCCCTCCCTTTCTTCTCTTCTCTCCTCCCTTTGCCTCGCCTCCCCTCCTCTCCTTTTATCCCTATTCCTTTCTTCCTCTCGTCTTTTGTTCCTCTCTTCTCTCCCCTCCTTTTATTTCCTCACTTCTCCTTTCCCACACTCAGCAATACTAAGGGTTTACTTCTGGCTAGGTGGCATGGGTTGGGGGAAACCATGTACTGCCATGGATGGGACTTGGGCCTCTTTCATGTAAAGCATCTTTGTTAGTTCATTGAACATCTCCCCAGCCCTACTTTATTTATTTGCAGTACACTCATGCGTGAAATGATACACTATCTTTATTTTTCTTACTTCTTTCACACCTAGCAAAGTCTGGTCAAGGTGCATATGTGTTGTGGCAAAAGAATGATTTCATCTTTTTTTATAGCTGAGTAGTATTCTACTGTGTGACTATTTCTCACCTTTATCTGCTCATCTGTCATCCTCATGCACTTGGAGTCTTTTCAGACCTCAGCGTTTACCAACAGTGCTACTGTGAACCTGGGTGTCTCAGTTAGTGTTTTTGTGTTTTCTGGACCAGGAGATAAGAGTGTAATTGCTGAGTCATGTAATAGCTGACATCTCCATTCTGTTTTCTAGGTTGAGCTATTTACTTCCTACACACGGTGCATGTAGGTTACTTTCTTTCCACACCCTCACCAACACTTACTGCCTCTTAACAATTTGATAATAACCATTCGAAGAACTGATGTAAAATGAAATTTCAGGGGCGGAGAGAGTTCAGTGGCTAAGGTACCTTGTTAGCACCACTATGTGTGATCCCAAAACCAAAAGAAAAAAAAAATAAGACAAAGTTTCATTGCGCCTTTGATTTGCATTTCCGCAATGATTAAAGCCATAGGGTATCCTTGGTTTTATTTTGCTTGTTTTTGGCTTATACCCAGCTGTCATATCCAGCCTGGCTCTATGCTCAGGGATCATTTCTGGTGGTGCTCAGGGAACCATATAGGGTGCCAGGGATTGAATCTGGGTCAGGTTCGTGTAAGGCAAGTGCCTTACCCCAGTACTATCTCTCTGGTCCCTCTAAATGTCTTAATTGGCAAAATACCTATTTACATCTTCTAATTTTATATTCGGGATGTGTATTTTGTTGTTATTGTTGTTGTTGCATGTTAATTGTTTATATACTTTCCCTGTTAACCCTCTGACTGATAAATGGCTTTCAAATATCTCCTCCCATTCCATAGACTGCCTTGTTATTTTAAGGATGATTTTTAGATCTGAGCACTTTGATCTGCATTTTAGAGAGGAGAAAACTAAGATTGAAAGGTTAAATCATTTATGAAGATTATAGAGACAGGGGAGGCAGAATTTCAATCTAGATCTGACTCCTAAAACTATGATCTTAGGCAAAAACACAGTCTACATATAGCATATATTATAATTTAGCACTCATGCAGTGGTTTTGTAATAAAAATAAAAATGGGGGGGAGAGAAAGAGAGAGAGAACAAGAGAGAGAGAGAGAGAGAGAGAAGAGAGAGAGAGAGAGAGAGAGAGAGAGAGATAGACAAACCAGTCTTTTCTCCTTTATCTTGGGTCTTCCCCCAACCTGAGCATTCCTCATAACGCTAACAAGTCAGCGCTCATTTCCCTGTTGCTTTGCCCTCTGAGAGGTGCTTTTCACGTACTCACGCCCTCCCAAGCCCCGCCTTTCCCTGCCCACTGCGGCCACAGTCCTCCCCTTCTTGGACCAACTCTGCCAGAGTCAGAAACTCCCATTGCATCTTGGTCTGTCAGTTATCCCAGTCACTCCTTCCCTAATTGGCCAAGAGTATGCTTGTAGCTGGGGAGCCCCGTTGGCAGCCGCTGCCACTGAGTGGACAATTCACGGCCCCATTGTTGGGAAGTGTGTCTCCTGAACGCGAATTTCATGGTTTGGTCTCATTTGCTCCTGGGGTAAAGAGTGTTTAGAGCCCTTGTGGGAAGTGAGGGACGACAATGACCCAGGCTTTGCACAGGACACCCCGAAACCCTGATTTTCCCAGTGCCTCGCCAGTCACTCCTTGGTATGAACCACATTCTTGGCGGGGCCCCAGAACCAACTGACTTTCTGGGATGGAGTCTCAGGCACTCTTTGTTCTAGTTCAAGTTTGGCTGATGCATACCAGGCCTTGGTGCCACACCCATGGTCTGTTGCTGCTCAGGAATGCCTTTGGGGACCCCCTCCCCACAGCCTTCCCCTCAGGGAGAAGGGTGAGTATCACTCCCCCAACCCCTCCACACACACACACACACACATACAAAAGTAACATGTAACAGCTTTTACTGTTATAGACACCAGAAAAGAGTTTGAATATAAACTAGATTCTGGCAAACTATAAATAAATCTATAGCCTTCATGAAAGGCATTTGAGTTAATTTGTATAATTATGCATATTTCTTTCACTGGCTCTTTTCATGTTTTTATTCCAAACCATCTTGTTTGGGGCTTTCAATTCAGTGCAAGGACTATTTAGTGAAACCCCAGTGTGCTGGACACTGTTGGATTTATAAATACTCTGAATTTACTCTCAGGGTAAACAGACAAAAAACAATTTTCTTAAAAGCATAAAGCATGAACAAATGAGGGTGAAGAGGGTGAACAAGCAGAAATTCTGACTTGGGGGCCAGAGCAATAGTCCAGGGGTTTGTCTTGCATGTGGCTGAGCTGGGTCCTATGCCCAGCATCCCATGTGGTCCCCTTATAGCATCTACAAGAGTAATTCCTGAGTGCAGAGTCAGGAGTACACCTGAGCATTACCTGGTGTGACCCAAAAAGCAGAAAAGGGAAAAAAAAAGCAATTCTGACTTGAGAGGCTGCTGAGGGAGAACCATTAGATGGAGTGGATTATTTGAAAATGGGAAAGTCCAGTGATAACCACAGCATCTGACTGTGAGGAAGGAGGGGCAGCGTGGGGGCTGGGGAAGTTTCTGGTCTGCAGACTGGAAGCCAAGTAACTGACTTTCGTAATTGGTCACACCTCACACCCTGGGGCAGAGAACACTGATCGCAGGGGAAAGGTGCCTGGAACTGACAGTGGCCAACCTTGGAGTCCTGGGTTGGGGTAAGGAGGGTTAAGAGTGTGAAACACACTTTCCCTGGTGGTATGGAAGTTTTTTTGGGGGGAGGGGGGTGTCACATCTGGCAATGCTCATGGGTTACTCTAGGCTCTGCACTCAGAAATTACTCCAGGCTGTGCTCGGGGCCCTATGGGATGTGACACATAGAATGGATAGAACCCAGCTTGGCCACGCAAGGCAAATGCCCTCCCACTGGACTATTGATCCTGCTCTGGAACAATCTTTTCTTGACTGACCAGAGCGGCAATCAACTTTCTAGAGAAGACAAATAGCAGATCACAGCTCCAGTGGCTTTGACTGTGTCCGTGCCATGCCCAAGGACAGAAGAATTCTATTACAATGTAAAATCATTGTACTTTGTGCAATTAGAATGTAAAATAGTGTAAGTGTAAAATAAAAAGAAGAATGTTGGGGCTGGGATGACTCAGAGGCCTGGAGGGCTCTGCTTGTGGGGCTCGGGGGTCAATCAAGGCCCAAGACCACAGTGCTCATCAGTTGGTGTAACTCCTCAGCAGCACCGGATGTGGCCAAAACTGCTCTATGCCCCTCAATAATAATAATGTTCTTAGTTATCCTAATTGTGTTTGATTAAATATCACTGAATGGCAAAAATGTGATGCCTCACCACAGTCTACCAAGTCCAGAAAATTTGGTTGTGTTCCCCATTTTTCTGTATGAAGACCAGTCCAGGGAGGTTAATAACTTGTACAGGGTCACACAGCCAGGAAGTGGGGGAAAGGGCTTCAGAGTGTGACTGACATTAAGTTGCCTTCCCTGGCTTTGTCGTCTGGGAACCCAAACAGCCGCACCTCTGCTGGCAGTGAATCGGGCCGATAAGCAGATTTATACTCCCTAGGCCTTGCCAAGGTGGGAAGTTCACTAGGATTTAGTTGCATTTTACTGAAACTTGGCAATGGCGTTCCCATTCCCAGGTTTTCAAACTACTAAAACATCTCAGTTCCAAATGGTTGGAGAGAGAGCGCATGCCCTGATGCCAGAAGCGGCCCCTTCCACCACTCCTTCCCCATCTGTTTCCTGCGTCCTGAGTATTCTTGGGAACAATGATGTCAGCTCTTCCATATAAATCTCCACCTCCCTTCTCGCCCCTCTACATGCTGGTTTTCATTCCTCTTTCTGGCTTTTGTCTTGCCGTGCTGCCCTCTTAAAACGCACTTTTTGGCGCCAACCGTTGACTTTCTTTTTATACGTTTTAGCTCTGTAAGCTTCAGTGGGACCTTCAAAATAAGTACACATGGTTTTTTTTTGGATGATATTTGGGAAACCCTTTGTTCTGCTAATAGCTAGAACAGGGGCCTGGTGTGAATGGAGGAACCATTTTGTTTTCTGGAAAAGCTTTGCTCAGAGTCAGGCTGGGAGCTGAATACACAAGCCTGCACAGAGCTCAGAGCTAAAGTCTTTCCTACCTCAAACCTGACTGTTGGGTGGGGCCTTGGCTCCCTCAGTTCCCCCTTTCTTTACTGCCCTCACAGACAGTTGGGACAGTTCTCCTGGCATGGAGGGGTGAGGGGAGCAGAAGGCAAATTTAATCAGTTTTAAATTTGCGGTCCAGAAGTTTCGAACTGGCCTCATCTCGCAGGCCCCTGGGCCTCTCCTCTTAAGCCTCTGGCCCTGATTGCCAGAGGTCCTGGCCGTAAGGACAACTGAAATGGTAGTTTTTATATTGTTTTCATTTAATTTCAAAATTTAAAAAAAAAGTAATAATTTGTAGACTGTTAAATATATTTATTTTTCTCTTTTTTATCTGGGGTGGGGTTTCCAAGGGATGCTCAGGAGGATGGAGGACCCCACCAGGAGGACCCTGGTGAATCTTGTCAACAGGCCCATCATTCAGGATAAAGCCCGAGGACTAGCTGCTGTACAGGCCCCGCAGTGACAGGGATATCTGGGCAACCTGCTAGAGCCGGGGTCTCCAGGGATACACTTGGCAGTACTTCGGTGGTCCCTGGGGCTGTACCTGGTGGGGGACCAGATGGTGCTGAGGGGATTCAGGCCAGTCATGTGCCTTAATTGCTGTAGTATTTCTTGCCTCTGGAAGTATTTTTGTTTGTTTGTTTTTGTTTTGGGGCCACACCTGATAGCGATCAGGGTTCACTCCTTGCTCTGTACTCAGGGGATCACTCCTGGCAGGCCAGGAAGGATCATTTGGAGTGCTGGGGACCAAAACAAGTCTGCCGCATGCAAGGCAAGTGCCCGACTTGGGGTACTATCTCTGGGGCCCTTAAAAATATATCGTGAATTCCGTTTATAATTCATGGAGACAAAAAAGACTAGATTAAAAAAAGAATTCCATTGGACAGTGCACAGGTCACGTGGTGTCTAGGTGAGTGCCAAGAGTGGCGCTGAGCTGAGCTCTACGGTTTGCAGTGACGTGACCTGTACTGCACCGACACATGCAGTATTCTGGGCTCAGTCTGGCAGAGATTCTGCCCTGAGATGCTGAGGTGGGGCCCTGAAATCCACACTTTTAAGATGTTCCCTGCAGGATTATGATATCTTGGGCCTCTTGATGTCACTTTGAGAAGCACCAACTTAGTCCATAACAAAAAGAAGTTAAATGAAACCATATGAGTTTTATTTTCATCTTTATACTTTTTATATTGCACACATTTGCAACAGAGAGCATGTATTTTTACGATTTAAATTGGAAAAAGCCTTTTAAAATTATGATGAGAATGTGGTGTTATGATGCATTGTATTTTTTCATTTTTATTTTGGGGTGGAAAAATTGTCATCAATCTGGCCATTTACATTTTTTTTGAATTTATATATATGTATATATATTTTTATTATGCCACCATGAGATATACAGTTACAAAAGTGTTCACATTTGGGTTTCAGTCATACAGTGTTGCAGCACCCATCCCTCCACCAGTGCCCATTTCCCACCACCAATGTCCCCTGATTTCCTCCCCTCCCCAGCCTGTGTCTATGGCAGGCAATTTTCACTATTTTCACTTCTCTGTCTGTCAGTCTGTCTGTCTGTCTCTCTTTCTCTCCCCCCTTCTCTTACACACTGTGGCTTGGAATACATACAGTTAGAGGTTATCATGTATATCCTTTTGCTACTTTCAATGCTCAGTTCTATGCTGGTATTATCACTTACAATAATTATTTGTACACTGTTCCTTTCTCTCTGTTGCCTAACCTCTGACTCCCACACATTTGCAGTAGGTTCTACCCCTGACAAGACCTCCTGATCCATGTTTTGTCTGGCCTTAGATATTGGCATCATGCTGATTTTTTTTATAGCCTGCAAATAAATGCAGTCATTCTATATCTGTCCTTTTCCTCTGGCTAAATTCACTCAGCATGATCCTCTCCATGTCCATCCATTTATAAGCAAATTTCATTTCTTTGTTTTTCCTAACAGTTGCATAGTATTCCGTTGTGTAGATGTACCACAGTTTCTTTATCCAGTCATCAGTTCTCAGGCACTCTTGTTGTTTCCAGATTGTGGCTATTGTCAATGTGCTGCTATGACAAAAAAAAAAAGTGCAGATGGTGTTTCTGCTGTGTGTTTTTAGCTTCCCAGTGTATATTCCCAGGAGTGATATGGCTGGGTCAAATGGGAGCTCTGTTTCTAGTCTTCGGAGAAATGTCCATACTGTTTTCCAGAAAGGTTGTACCAGTCTACATTCCCACCAAAAGTGGATGAGAGACCCTTTCTCCCCACATCCACGCTAGCACTTGTTGTTCTTGCTCTTTTGGATATGTGCCAGTCTCTGTTGTGTGAGTCAATATCTCATTGTTGTTTTGATTTGCATCTGTCCGATAATTAGTGATGATGAGCATTTTTTCATATGTCTTTTGGCCATTTGAATTTCTTCCTTATCGAAGTTTCTGTTTATTTCTTCTCCCGCTTTTTGATGGGGTTGACTGTTTTCTTCTTTAAAGTTCTACCAGTGCCTGATATATCCTGGATATTAACCCCTTATCAGATGGGTATTGGATGAATATTCTTTCCCATTCTGTGGACTGTTTGTATCTTGGTCACTGTTTCTTTTGAGGTGCAGAAGCTTTTTAGTTTCATGTAGTCCCATATGTTTATCTTTGCTTCCAGTTGCTTTTTTAGTGGTGTTTCATCTTTGAAGATGCCTTTAGCTTCAGTGTCATGGAGGGGCCATTGACTTTTCTGCCTTGGTTGATAACAGTGCTGTGAGATCAGTCAACTTTCTCCTAGATTCAGTCCAACAAGGGCTATATGATGTGTTGGGAACAGAGGTAAGCTTATAGCCTGCCTGCATTCAAATTCCTTCTCTAGCTTTGGTCCAAGGACAAACTATTTTGTACCACACTTTCCTGCTCCATAAACTAGGGATTATGATAACCGTCCCTTTAAAAAAAAAAATTGGGGCAGGAGCGATAGTCTAGCAGGTAGGACATTTTCCTTTATGTGGTTGGACCTGAGTTCGATGCCCAGCATCCATTGTGGTCCCCCGAGCACTTCCAGGAGTAATTACCGAGTGCAGAGCCAGGAGTAACCCCTGAGCATTGCTTTTTTGGTTCTGACCCAAAAAAGCAAAATAAATAAATAAATAAATAAATAAATAAATAAATTATTATACCATTGTGAGGTATAGTTACAAAGCTGTTCATGATTAGTTTCAGTCATACAGTGTCCCAGCACCCATCCCCACACCAGTGCACATTTCCCACCACCACTGTTCCCAGATTCCACACCACCCCCCCCCATGCTTCTATGGCAAGTCTTCTTCTCCTCCTCTTCTTCCTCCTCCTCCTCCTTCCCTCCTCCTCTTCATCCTTCTCTTCCTCCTCCTCCTTCTCCTCCTTTCTCCTCCTCATCCTCCTCCTTTCTCTTCCTCTCTCTCCTTCTCCTCCTCCTTTCTCTTTCTCCCTTCTCTTTCTCCCTTCTCTTACACATTGTGGCTTGCAATGCATACATTTAGGGGTTATCATGTATATCCCTTTGCCTATGTTCAGTGCTCAGTTCTAGTCTGGTGGCTAGCCATCCCTTTTGCATTGGATCATTATGAGGACTTAAAGGACAAGTCAACTTCCCTAAGTGTGAATCCTGGGGACTTTCTTGGTGACGGGAAGCCCTATCCTGTTTCAGCCTCATTACTCAGTGTGTGGTTCCTGAGTAATGCTACCAACGTGGAAGTTGAGAGAGCTGAGAATATTCTAGGCCCCCACATTTCCCTAGGGCTTCTTCTTTTTAAAAACATTCTCATATATACAGAGAAATGTTTATTTTCTTCGGTTGAATGCATTAAATGCTAGTTTTCAGATGCTTGTCTGTTGATGACTATCTCCGGTGGGACAAGGGGCAGACTCTCCACATTTTACATTTCTCTCATAGTCATAAAAGAAAATGATCTAAAGGCAAAACTGAACATTCTTTGAAAGGAGGATTATGGTACAGGGTGATAATCATCGGGACAGCCACCCACTCTTCTGGTTTTCATCTGTATTTCAGAGGAGTTGCAAATCTGGAAAATGAGTCTCTTTCCATCAAAGTGGAACAGAGTAGGCTGAGGTTTAACTGGGCACTTTTTACATAGGCCTGTTTTCCTGCTGAACAATCAGAATTTGACAGTTAACTGAATGAGGTAGGTTTGACTCAAAGTTGATTCTGTGAATAGAATCTTAGGCTGTGTGAGTAGAGTCTTTGGTGATATGAACAGAATACTAAGCTGTGTGAGCATAAATTTAGGCTGCATAGAACCTGAGGCTATGTAAGCATATTCTTAGGTTGCAGAGTGTATGATCAGGATTAAACACTGCATTTATCACAGGTTTAGTAAACACTCACCTGTATTGTTTGGCTGCTGTCCCTTTGAAGATGTACACTTGTACACAGAGTTATATGTAGAAATATAATCACGACAGTGAAGTCAAACTTAACTAACCTCCAAACTTCTCATCCTAATCCCTTAAATTCTCTTTCCATTTTAGTTGAAAGAAAACAAAATTCTTAAACCCTGAGCCCATTCTTGATTCATCTGTGTATTGGGTGTCTTCAAAGTTGGTTCCTCTCTGGGGTTTGGGGGACAGTCCCTTTCTCCTGGTCTCTTCCTTCTCTGACTCATAGTCCCTTGTTACGTTGCATTTGCTCCCTGCTTCTGTCTTCATATACCTTCTCCTGCCTTTCTCTTATGCATCTGATTGTGACTATATCAATTATCCAGAATCATCTCTTCACATCTCAAGATCCTTAGTGTGATCACTGTTGCAAAATTTCTTTTGCCATTTTAGGTAGCATTCAGAGGTTCCAGAAATGGGGTGGATCTTTCGGGGCATCGTTACTCAACCTACCACAGTCTCTTTCCACCTCAGTGCTGGGTGGGCTCAGTAGATAACTGTTCACTTGAATGAAGTAAATGAGTGACAGTTGTGGAGGGAGTTGGAAAGACGTTAAATTTAGCAGCTGAGACCCAGCCCAGACTGAGGCTCACAGTCATGCAACAGGAGAGGAACGGAGATAGCTGATGCACATAAACCAGAAGAGTTGCTGATGACCTGCAGTTCTGACTTTTAGGACCTGGGTCTTGAAAGATGAGTGGAATCTGAATTGTAGAAGGGAAGATATTCCAGACAGACAGAATGTAAGCAAAAGTGTTAAATCTCATGACAGAATCAACATTCTCAAAAGCAGAACAGAAAGGAAAAGGGTTAATGTTAGGTACCTATTTACCTGGACCAGTTTTATAAGAACAGGTGAGTGAAGTGACCTTTCTTAGTCTTCCAGTGAAGATAGACTGATAAGACAAATGTGCCTATTTAAATTCCATATTGATAAAGGAATAGAACTTTAGAGTCAAATTTAAAGCTACTGGCTCCTTTTTGTTAATTGGTGTGCTGCTTCAGAGAAATTGAACCCTGGTTTCAGAACACTCTTCCTCCAGAGGCAGGGAAATGAGTGCCCAGAGTAGCTATAACCTAGCATTTCCAAGTTCATTCTATCTTAGGAAATTCCATTTCTCTTCATCTTGTTCATGTTTAATATTTCAAAGCCAAGATATATTTGAAGTAAAATGACATTTCCCAGCTTCCTCCTGATCTTGCTTCCATTCTGTTCTCTTCCTCATCCCATCTATCTTTCTCTTCATCTTTGTCATTTCTCCAGTTTGTAAAACTGCAGAGCAGATATCACAGCCAGGTGCAACTTTGAGCTTGGCCTTGTGAGTGACGGTTCCACCTTCACGACTGGTCCAGGGCAAAGGACCCTTCTTGATCCTCCCAAACCTCCCTGGGAGACAGGCCTGTCTAGTGCCCATATCACCCATGCCACATCCCTGAATTCTGAAAACTAAAAATACTTTGGGCTCTGTGTCTCCTGCTGGCGATGCTCAAACAGACCCTGTGCCATGAGACCTAAGGACAGAGGCCCAGAGCGAAGCCAGACCAATGTGGTGCTCGGCCACTGCCTGGGGCTCCTCCCTCGACGTGTGTTCATTTTTAGATGCTGGTTCCCTCCACTACCCTCTTACCAGAATAGCTGCTCTAGCAAAGCTTTGCGGGTGTGATTTTAAGGAGGAATAAATACCTGTGTGTACAATGTACAAGTCCTTTTATTTTTCTTTTCTCTCTAAATATGTGTATATAATCACCTGGCTTTTGTTTTCTCCTTTGTTTTTTTGGGTCATACCTGGTGATGTTCAGAGGTTACTCCTGGCTCTGCACTCAGGAATTACTCCTGGAGTAATTCTTCAGGTGCTTGGTGAGACCATATGGGGTGCTGGGAATTGAACCCCGGTCTGCTGTGTGCAAGGCAAAGGCCCTACCCCAGTGTACTATCTCTCTAGCCCTGCTGGATAGTTTGCCCTTAAAAATATAATAAATGCTGGACTTAGAGATGACTACAAAGAGTATGCTACCTGCACGGAGAGCCTGGCAAGCTACCCGTGTTGTATTTGATATGCCAAATACCAGTAACAATTATAGACCTCATTCCGAATGGATTGAGGCTCTTTATGTTCCTGGAGCAAGCAGATGCCCTTGGGCTCTACTAGCATGAGACAGGACATATGGAGATGTTACTGGGGCCGGCTTGAGCAAATCGATGATGAACGGGAAGACAGTGATACAGTGACAGTGATTGAAAACCACAATGCCCAAAAAATGGAGAGAGAGAGAGAGAGGGAGGAGAGAGAGAGATTAAAGAAAAGTTGATGCCTGCCTTAGAGACTGGTTGTGTGCAGGGGGAGGGAAACTGGGAACATTGGTGTTGAGAAATGTGTACTGGTGGAGGGATTGGTGCTGGAACACTATATGACTGAAACCCAATAATGTTTAGCATAAACATAAACCTTTGTAATGGTTTATGTCATGGTGATTTATATATATATATATATATATATATATATACACACTTATACTTATATACATGCATACATATACATGTGATGTATATGTGTTTGTGTGTGTATAAATCTTTGGGTTTTTTGGGGGGTCCATACCCAGCTTGTGCTTCTGCCTTATTCCTGGATCTGTGCTCAGGGGAGCACTCCTGGTGGATTGATCACGCATGACTCCTTGGGGATCCTTATGTGGAGCCAAGGATAGAACTCTGGTTGACCACACACAATCCATATGGATTACTCTGCTATTGGTCTGGCCCCTTTATTTCCTTTTTTAAAAAAAGTTTTTTGGGTCCATGGCCAGCGGTGCCCAGGGGTTACTCCCAGCTCCGTGCTGCGAGGCCCCTCTTGTCAGTATTTTGGGCCAGGGATGAAACCTGTGCACACTCAGCATGTTGTGCCCATGTTAAGACCACTGAGCCTCCCTGCACAGCAAGTCACTTTCTGTAAGTCTTTAGCAAAAATTCAAGTAATGCAGATATTTATAGAGCACTGAGTCTGGCCTTGAGCCCCATTCACCAGTAAACAGCCCTCCCAGGTTCATTCATGCCCATCAGCTTCATCCAGCACAACTTTCCTTGATGAAGGACATGTGATCACTCTGTAATTCTGGACAATTTCGTCCACTTGCACTTAAAGGTGACTAGTGCTACTGAGGACTCTAAGTGTCCTTTTAAATATTTTGAAATATACAGTTCTAGACAGGTCCTAACTGATACCCATCATCCCAGTAAGCGTAGCATTGAAGCCAGAGCAACCCACATATCGTGCGGTCTGTCTTTCTCAACATCCAGACTCCATAGTTCCTCACAGCTCCATCCAAGACAAACCCTGATCTTTCCCTTTAAGTTCATCAGTAAATGCTCGAGATGAGAGTCTTCTACTGAGAGTATACCACCTATACGGCAGAGCCTGGCAAGCTACCCATGTTTTATTTGTTAAAACAAAAACTAGTAACAATTATGGACTTCAATTCTATGACCTCAATGATTGGAGGATCTTCCTGACTCTGGAGCAAGAAGGTGCCCTTGGGTTACACTTGCTTATGACAGGAAGTATGGAGGTGTTACTGGTGCCTGCTTGAGCAGATCGATTAACAATAGTAAGACAGTGATACAGTGACAGTGAATTACTTTAAATATTCTCATAAGCATGTATGTTTAGTGACTACAGACTTGAACAGCACAGAGCACTTTGTGTGTAGTGAAAAATAATCACATCAAGGGGGCATGGAGACGGCCTGAAGGAGTGGAGAACATGGTTTGCACTTGGCTTGCACTACACGGTTCCTGGGGCACTGTTGAACGAGATCCTGGTGCCCTAGGGCCCTCAAAAAAAAAAAAAAAAACACATCAAAAACATAAATAAAACAGACTCCAAGGGGTCGAGGATGTGATTCAGTTGTAGACCACTTGCCATGCATGTGTGAGTTCCTGTACTTTGTCAAAAACAACATAATTATCTACATTTGCTGATTGTGCTTTTCACCTTCAAAGAGGATAAATACTAGGGTGCCAGAGAGATATTACAGAAGCTGCATCTGCCTTGCATGTGGCCTACTCCATTAGATCCCTGGTGCTTCTCCTTGCTTATGCTCAAGATAAAATTTGCTAGACCACATAGTTCTAATGGCACTTTGACCTTCTTTTCCAGTATTCCCAATGAATGTTGACTGGCGGTCTGTACTGGCAGCTGGATTTGATGTTACATTGAGACTGGCAGCAGGAAGTAGTAAGAAGTGGTACGACCCACACGTGGGCATATATGTAGCATCTTGATCATGGTGTTCTAGGTTTTGAATCAGGCTGGCACAGATCAGAGGGTCAGGAAGGATTACAGAGGGTAAGAAAGAATCACAAAGAGTCAGGAAAGATCACAAAGGGTCAAGAAGGATCATAAAAGGTCAAGAAGGATCACAGACGGTGAGGAAGGATCACAGAGGGTTAAGAAGGACCACAGAAGGCCAGGGAGGATCTCAGAGGGTCAGGAAGGATCAAAGAAGGTCAGGAAGGCTCAAAGAGGGTCAGGAAGAAGCGCAGAGGTCATGAAGGATCACATAGGGTCAGGAAGGATCACAGAGGCTCAGGAAGAATAGCAAAAATAGTGAAAGGGAGGTGGTTGCCTAAACTGCAAAAGTATCCTAAAGCTGAGCCGAGTATATCTTACAATAGATTGGCATAGTGGGGTTGGAGAAATAGTACAGTGGATGATTTGCTTGCACTGCATGTGGTGGACCTGGGTTCATTCCCGGCCCCAGATATGGTCCTCTCAGCATTCAGGAGTGATTCCTGAGCACAGAGACAGAAATTAGCCTTGAGCACAACTGGGTGTGGACCCCAAATGAAAACAAACAAAATTCTTACAGTGAAGAGAAGAATATTTGGATAAGAGCTTGTTAGTAATGTCATTCACTAAGCCCTTGAATGACCTCTCTGTTCCCCTCAAGACAAACCAGCTCCACAGACACGAGTTTCATGAGCCCTTCGTGCTCAGATGCCTGCTCCTCTGGCATCCTGTGGACATGCTCTTCGCCTGACTCTCTTGCACATTCTACTTTCCTTATTCCTCAGAAGTGCTGGACTCTTGCTGCCACACCTTTGCTCATCACCGTCCTGCTTAGACTATTCCCTCTCTCTTTCTTTGCTTCTCTTCTGCCTTGCCGACTGCACCCCATCTTTTAGGTCTCAGCCCAGAATGTCTCCCTCCTCAGACTGCCTTCCGAGACTCTTCCAGAGGGCTCAGGGGCCTTCATGTGCAGCCTTTTCTCCCCTGTACTAAGACTTTGCTCTTTTCACGCTCATGCACCATGCTCACCCTGGCCCTATTGAGGACTCCTTATGACCCTGGTTCAACTCTCGTAAGCAGAAACCAGGTCTCCTGGTTAATTTTATTCTAAGCAAAAGACTCATAAAAATGTGTTGAAGAGTTCAACAGGGTGTGGTGTGTGGATCTGAGTGATGGTGGGTGGGAACAGAAGGGCTGGGTCTGCATGAGTATTTTGCACACATATGTGTTCCTGTCATGAGTATTTTGCACACGTGTGGGTTTTTGTCATGAGTATTTTGCACATGTGTGTGTTTCTGTCATGAGTATTTTGCACACATATGTGTTTCTGTCGTGCATATTTTGCACACATGTATGTTTCTGTCACGTGTCTATAAGTATCTGATGTGGAGATTTGTCGAGACTAAGGAGGAATCTCCCTGCTAGGACTTAGGCTTGTGCTGTCATTCTGTAAAGAACCTATATTGGGAGGCGGAGCGATAGCCCAGCGGGTAGGCGTTTGCTTGACACGGCCGGCCCATGGCAGGCCAGGGTTTGATCCCCGGCATCCCATATAGTCTCCCCGAGCACCGCCAGGGAGTAATTCCTGAGTGTAGAGCCAGGAGAAACCCCTGAACATTGCCGGGTATGACCCAAAAAAAAAAAAAAAAAACCTATATTGGGTCCAAAGCATATTTCATTTTTAAAAAAAAATTTTATTATAAAACAGTGAAACATACAATTACAAAGGTGTTCATAATTGGCAAGGCACATTTCAGAGTCTTTGAATCTGTTTTCTCAACTGAAATACATAACTGAGATTTATTTATTTTTTGCTTTTTTGGGTTACACCCGGCGATGCGCAGGGGTTACTGCTGGCTCAGCACTCAGGAATCACTCCTGGCGGTGCTCAGGGGACCATATGGGATGCCAGGGGATCGAACCCGGGCCTGCATGGGGCGTGCAAGGCAAACACCCTTACCTGCTGGGCTATCGCTCCGGACCCCATAATTGAGATTTAGAAGAGAAAATGTATGCCACAAGGATTTTTTTTAAATAGTTTATTATACCACCATGAGATATACAATTACAAAAGATGTTTGTTCGGTCATCATTCGCACCCATTCCTCCACCAGTGCCCATTTCCCACCAGCAATGTCCCCGATTCCCTCCCCCTCCCTAGCTTGCCTCTATGGTATGTTCTTTATTTCTTCTCTCTTTCTCTCTCTCTCTCTCTCTCTCTCTCTCTCTCTCTCTCTCTCTGCCTTCTCTTACATATTCTGGATTACAATACATACACTTAGAGGTTATCATGTGTATCTTTTTGCCTGTATTTAATGCTCAGTTCTAGGTTGTTATTAGCACACACTGTTCCCTTCTCTGTCTTACCTAACCTCTGACTCCCATATGTTTGTGCCACAGGGATTTTAAAAAGAACAGATTCCATAACAGTCCAACACTTTAGAAGCCTGTGCTTGAATAAGGTTGAGGGGTTCTGAAGGCTATTTACTGATATGCTATGAATTTGGATGTATTTTTGTTTGTTTTCGCTGTTAGGCCATACCCAGTGGTACTCGAGGCTTTCTCCTAGCTCTGTGCTCAGGGTTCACTCCTGGTGGGGATCGGGGGCCTATATAGGGTGTAAGAAATTGATCTGGTTTATATCATCAACCCACTTGCAAAGCAGCACCTTGACCTCTGGCCCTCTGTCTGCTGTGAATTTGCTGCCTTCTTAGACATCACCCCCTGCTGTGTTGGAGGGAGCCAGGAGCACTGTTTCCTGGGTTTACCTTGTTGGAGGGAGCCAGGAGCTCTGACTCCTGGGTTTTCCTTCCCATGTAACCCTGGGCCTCTCTAGCCTGCCAGCTGCAGAGTCCCTGAGTCTGTCGGGGACTCCCCGACAGAGGTGGGACTCCCCACTCTGAACCCCCTTCTTGATGCCGGACCAGCCCCTGTGTCAAGGCAAACAGAGATACATTGACTGGAAGCTAATGTGTCATTTCCAAGCTGAAAGAATCTCAGAAAATCATTAGCCAAACCTCTCATTTACTGAACAGAAACCTGGGATTCTGAAAAGCAAAGTAATTTGCCTGCTAAGATGCTCCCTGGGCCTGGTAGCGTGTTCTGCCTGCTGGTTTATGTTGGCCAGAAATAACAGGTTGGTGTGTTCTCGGAACCTTCTAGCATCAAAGTTCTCTGAGAAGGAGGCGATTAGGATGATGGTGAAATGAAGGGAAAAGAAGGATTTATTAGACAGTCTTATAGCTGGAGGAAAATACCATTTATTTAATTTATTTTTTAAGTATTTTATTATACCACCATGAGATATACAATTACAAAGATGTTCATAAGATGTCATATTTGGGTTTCAGTCATACAGTGTTCCAGCACCCATCCCTCCACCAGTGCCCATTTCCCACCACCAGTGTCCCTGGTTCCCTCCCCCTCCCTAGCCTGCCTCTATGGCAGGTTCTTTATTTCTTTCCCTTTCTCTCTATTTCTTCTCTTTTCCTTCCCTTCCACATTGTGGATTACAGTACATACATTACAAGGTTGTCATGTGTATCTTTTTGCCTGTATTTAATGCTCAGTTCTAGGTTACCATTTATTTTATTGTTGGCTCAAAGTATGACATGTATTTACCGGCATACCAATGTACAGCGATGTTTAAATGAAACATTTACAAAACAGTGTAAACAATATAATTCCCTTTTGGCAACTGCAGATGTAAGAAAAGTCTGGAAGAATATTCTCAAAACATTAGCAATGACTGTACTTTTTTCTCCTTTTTTCCCGGCATACTTTGCAATTTGCTGTGCTGTGTGCCTTTTGGCTTTTAATGATGAGCATGTAAAATGTTTATCCATTTGTAAAAATCAAAGGTTTTTTCATTCTATAACAGCAAACATATTCCTTAAATGATCTCATTTTTATTTAATCTGAGCTGGGGGTCAGTTTTTGTCAGCTGCAACTTGTCACCCAACTCTGTGAGGCTCAACCCATCTGTGAATTTTTATGACACAGTTTCTTTAATTGTGGGTCACAGCTCCACTTGGGGAGTCACATTACTGAGTGTGGGGATCACGAAAAATTTATCTTAAAAATGAATGTGATCTGGGGCCGTAGCAATAGCACAGCAGGTGGGGCATTTACCTTGCACACAGCTGACCCGGTTCGATTCCCCCGGCATCCCATATGGTCCCCTGAGCACTGCCAGGAGTAATTCCTGAGTGCAGAGCCAGGAGAAACCCCCTGAGCATTGCCGGGTGTGACCAAAAAAAAAAAAAAAAATCTGATATATAATTTAATAACAGAATTTTTTTTTTGGTTTTTTTTTTTGCTTTGGTTTAGTTTTTTGGTTTGGGGACACACCTAGCTGTGTTGAGGGTTTAACTCCTGACTCAGTGCTCAGAGATTACTCCTGGCGGGGTTCAGGGAACTCTGAATGTTCCCTGACTGTTCAGGGGAACCAGTATTTCAAATATGAAATACTGTTTAAACCCTACTTGGCTGCAGGAAAGGCAGATGTCTTACCCACTGTGTTATCTCTCCCGCCCCAGTTACCAGGAAACGTTTGACTTGTTTGCTTGTTCTATATACCTGTGTACCTAGGATCACAAAGCATTTCTTGGGTTAAAAAGCATCAACCTTTTTACACCTGTGGACTAGCACTTTTCCTACAGTCCAGAACTCGTACCAAGGCACTAGACCAGTGTTGTTTGCTAGTTAGTTTGTTTGTTTGGGGGGTGGTGGGTGTTTGAGCTGTACCCACCTGTGCTCAAAGATTACTCTTGATTCTGTACTCAGGATCACTCCAGGCAGGAATTTGGGGACTGTATGGAGGGCCAGGGAGAGAACCCAAGTCGCTGTATGCAGGGGCAAGTACGTCACCTGCTGTACCACTCTCTGGCCCTTAAAACAGACCTGTGGACTGTTTTATACCTCTGGACAAGCACTGGTCTGTGGACCAGGGGCTGAAGGCTGCTGCTCTAGACCGAACTGTTAGTTTAGGACCGGAAAACTTTAATTCAACCCACAATAATCCAAGAGTTCACAGATAGTTTCCTCAAGACCCAAATCTTATGTTTTCACACCCCTCCTTCTGCTTTGGGTAGATTCCCAGCTTTGGAGATCAGTTATTGTGTTTTGGGAAACCGTCTCTGTCCAGCTGCCCTTTGAGTCCAGGCTGCAGAGCCTTGAGCAGGGGAGTCTTCCTGGGATTGTCACTCGGGCCCTGCCGTAAATGGATGTGTCTGCTTACTTTGAGGGACATTTAAATTGACTCCTTCAATCTGTCTTTCAATTTTTCCCATAGTAGGGCCCCCTACCCTGCTTGAGTCACAGATTTCCTTTTTTTTTTTTTTTTTTTTTTTTTTTTTTTTGCCTTTTTTGGTACACCCAGTGATGCCCAGGGATTTCTCCTGGCTCTGCACTCAGGACTTACTCCTGGAGGTGCTCATGGGACCGTATGGGATGCTGGGGATTGAACCTGTGCAGGGCAAATACCCTACCCCTGTGCTATCGTTCTGGTCCCTCTCCTTTTTCCTCATACTATTTTATGCTTCAGATGAACTTTATTTGAATCAAGTACTTTTTTGCTTTGAGAAAACAAGCTTGCAAACCATTGCTGCTTCAGTTTGAAAACCAGCAAAATGTTTTTGTCCTAAGCAGCCCCTCAGTGAGGCAATAATCCCCCAAGCTCCCCCCAGGACCTCACTGATACCTGCTTCTGGGAGCTGTTGATCTTAGGTTTGAACTGGAACCTGTCATTTGAACCAGTGTTTTTCTCTCCCCCTTTCTTTTTTTTTTTTTTTTTTGTGGGTGGTTGTAGTGAGGGCGGGTTTGGCAGAGGCACCAAGTAGTGGTACTCAGGGTACCATGAGGTGACAGGGATTAAGCCAGGGGTTCCTGCATGCAAGCATGTACTCCAGCCCTTTGAACCATCTCTTGGCCTTAGATCAGTGGTTTCCAACAGCCAGTCTGAGTCCAGTGCTCATCCCACTTACAAGAGTTGAAAACCACTGCTCTGGGCATCATGGATATTGTGTGCTTGTGTATTAATGACATTTCGTTGTGGCATAGAAATAAACCTTTTATTTTTCATTTTGGGTCACACCCAGCAATGCTCAGGGGTTACTCCTGGCTCTGGACTCAGGAATTACTCCTGGCGGTGCTGGGGACCATATGAGATGCCGGGATCAAACCCAGATCAGCCGTGTGCAAGGCAAATGCCCTACTCACTGTGCTATCACTCTAGCCCCTAAACCTTGGTTTCTTGATCTGTAACATGATGATAGAAATATTTGCAGGCAGGAGAGAGAGAGCTCAGGAGAAGAAGCGCTTGCTTTGAACACAGCTTGTTTGGGTTTGATCCCCAACACCACCTACGGTTGCCTGAGTACCACCAGTAGTGACTCCTGAGCACAGAGAAAGAAGTAAGCCCTGAGCACAGCCAGGGGTGGTCCAAAAGACAAACAAAAATAAATGTTTGTAGGCATGACTGTCCCTTGAGAGTCCCCACACCTGCATCTCAATGTGTGATCCTTTAATCAGTTTCTCTGGGGCCAAGGACATGTCTCAAAGTGGTGAATAAATATGTGCTCTGCAGTTGGAGGCCAGGGTCAGTCTCCACCACTGAATGGTCTCCCAAGCCTCACCAGGTGTGACCTACAAAGAAGAACTGAAATAAATAAGTCTACTATTATCTAAATATACATACAATGTGCATATGTACATACATCTATATATACACACATATATTTGCCTTCTAGACCTCACAAGTGTTTTGAGGACCATTGAAACTGTGAAAGAGATTAAGAATTTCACTGTTATTGCTCTAGTCGAGACTGTCATTTTGTTTCCCCAGTGTTCTTTGAGATGGTGTGAGGGATTAGGATCTTTTCCCCTTTCGATTTAATTTTGGAGCTCTGAAACTAAACCAAGCTGTTTCTACTATAGTTTTCTTTTCTTTTCTTTTTCCTTTTTGGGCCACACTCGGCAATGCTCAGGGGTTACTCCTGGCTCTGCATTGAGGTATTACTCGTGGCAGTGCGCAGGGGACCATATGGGATGCCGGGATCGAACCGGGTCGGCTACGTGCAAGGTGAACACCCTCCCCACTAGACTATCACTCCTGGCCCCTCTACTACAGTTTTCAAATGCTAGATCTCGGTGGGTTTTCACTGGGTAAAATTAGGGATTTTTATAAATTATGTCCATTGGAAACTGAACCACTCTTGACATTAGAATAAGAATAATAAATATTAACCCTAATGACATATGGGTTGTCCTTTAATTTTTAAAAAATTAGAATCACATGCCTTAAATATAGTTGTTCCACTAGGTAACTGTAGGTCAGCTTTCTCTCTCCCCCCCACACCTTCAGCGCTGAGAATCAAACCCAGGACCTCACATATGCAAGCCACGTCCCGCCTAATTTTTTTTTCTTGAGCTACATGTTATTGAATACGTTGAGATCAACCACTGATGAACTACTACTGCAATTGATTTTACAGAGCATGAAAAAATACTTCCCTTTTTCTTGGCCAAGGTAGCAAATTTCCAAATGATATATATTTTGTTTAGACTTTCTAAGACAACTTTTTAAACTTGGATGCTCTTAATTAAATATTATAAAAAATCAATCTCACTTACAATTATTTTGTTTTTAAACTTTCGCAGCTGTCTAAAACATTTTTTTTAAAAAAACTAAGTGCAATCAATGTGGAATGTAGTAATAGTTTAATGAGCAAACACACACACACACAGAGTTTGTTTTGGTCCACACCTGGCTATGCTCAGCTCTTACTCCTGGCTCTGCACTCAGGGGATCACTCCTGGCAGACTCAGGGGGAACATAGGGGTCTTGGGGATGGAACCCAGTTAGCTGCATACAGAATGAACAATATTTTTTGTGAAAAACATTTGAGTGTAAGAATAAGTGAAACTACATTCCAGTATTAGGTGGACATACATCTCTTGATCTAATGACCTGACCTCCCCCTTTTTAATACCAGACAGGTTGCCTCCCTCAAAAATTCCTTTCCAAAGTCAGCAATACTACAGGCCTAGTCTATCTTGGGAGTCATTGTTACAAATTCTTCCCTTTGCTGCCTTTTTCTAAGCAAACATTACCAACTGTGGAGCAGATGTTCTCACTGGAGAAGTTTCCAAGGCTGGGCTCAAACATGTATCCCTGATCAGAGCTCAAACATGTAAGGCTCTGACTGCAGAGATTAACCTTCGGGATGGGTGGATGAAATGAAAGTACCTTTGGGGATTTCATCACATTTTTATAATAAAATGGTCTCCAGAAGTTTTGTTATAATTGTGTTTTAAATTTTATTAAGTTGGGGGGGGTGGGGAGGTTGCTGAGGACTGAACTAAGTCTCACATAACTGCTTCATCACTGACCTGTATTCCCAGCTCTGTTGTAGTTTCAAGGACAAGATCAGAAAAGTTCTCAGTTTTATGAGCTCAAGTGTCATAAGTGCTCAGATTTTATTTGGATTGTTTTGATTTTAGGTAAGCAGAAATCGTTCTTTTTGTTTTCTTTTTGTTGTTGTCTTGGCCACACCTGACTGTGCTCCAGGGCTTACGCCTGGCTCTGTGCCCTGGGATTATTCCTGGCAGTGTTCAGGAATTGATGGGGTGCTGGGTTGGCTGTGTGTGAGACAAGTGCCTAACCCCTACATTAATCTAACTCTGAAATGTTATCTTCTTAACTTTTTTTACACTACAGAGTGCACTTATTTCTTAGCATCTTCCACTAAAATCAAAGAAGGAAGCAGAGGAAACATTAAAAATGACAATAAAAAATGACAATAACAGAAGCATTGGCTGAAGCATCAGTGACCTGGCTACCTCCTTCCTCACCAGGAAAGAGTCTGACAAGATTACATTTTGCTACACCCCATTGGTCGTAGGATCGTGAGCAAGACAGTTTCCAACTTCCATCTAGACCCCATCAAAGCCAAATGTGCTCCCTTCTTTTCTTTCACCCGCCGAGTATTAGTAGAAATCCTAACATCTTGGACATATAAATATTGTTCCCCCTTTAATGGCCATAATAACCTTTCAAAATTATGGAAAATGCTTCATTTATTAGAAAATTGTTCATTTCCATTCCATTTTCTTTTCACCCAAGCTTGATAATTTAACTCTCTTCAGCAGTGTATTTTATACATACATGTATTACATTTTAAAAATAAATGCTTTTTGGAGGCGATAGTACAGGAGGAAGTGTGTTTGCCTTATGCAGCCAGCCCAGGTTTGATTCTAGGCATCCCATATGGTCCCCGAGCATCACCAGGAATAATTCCTGAATGCAAAGGCATGAGTAATGCCTGGCATTTCAGGGTGTGAGCCAAAAGGCCAAAAATTAATAAGTAAGTGCTTTCATGTTTTTACATAGATATGTAAAGTTTTTCTTTTTTGGGGGGGGTGGGGCGGAGAGGCTGTGCCCAGGTCTTACTCCTGGCTCTGCACTCAGGAATCACTCCTGGCAGTGTTCATGTAAGGACCACAAGGCAAATGTCCTACCCACTGAACTCTCTCACCCATGCTTGTTTTCTGAATGCAACTGAAATGTATCAGCTTGGATAAGGATGATAGATAGTGCTCATAATTAGTTATGTTTGGGGGATTTTTATTTTGTTTGTGGGCTACACCCTGCTGTGCTCAGGGCTTACTGCTGGGCTGTGTTCAAGGATCACTCCTGGAGTGACCATATGTGGAGGCCAGGATTCTAACCAGGTCAGCTGCATGCAAGGCAAGTGCCTTACCCATAAGACTGCCTCTCAAACCCAGTTTAGTTAATATACATTATTGGAGCTGGAGAGATAGTGCAGGATTTTAGGCCGGTGACCCCAGTTTGTTCCCTGGCACTGTGGTTCCCTGACCATAATCAGAGTTGCAGCTGTTAGGCTCCGGTTCACAAGTTCTAAGGAATCAGAAAGAAACCAGGCAGTAATGCAAAACACAAGCAAAGTTTATTAAGCCTGCTAGCTAGGGTCACACTCTCAGGAACGCAGGCCAAAGCAAGACCCGAGTAAGGGGAAGCTTCAGATTATATAGCCACTATTAGCGTCAGAGCCTGCAAACGTAAATTCAAAGAAAAACATAACTCAAGGAGAAACACAACTCAAGTAACACTGACACAGAAACACAACTCAAGTTGCAAACCACGTACAAGATGGTCAGACTTCTTCATCAAGACCCTGAACAAATGATTTGAGGCTCTTCAGATTCCTGGAGCAAGCAGATGCCATTGGGCTACAGTGGTACGTGATAGGGTCAAATGGAAGTGTTACTGGCATCTGCTCAAGCAAATCGACAAACAACTGGATGTCAAGTGATCAGGTGATCAAGTACCTTCCCAAGGCCAAATGGGGAGTGATGTCCGAGCCCTTGGTAATTTTACACAGCAACATGGAAGCCCTTTGGCTCACTGAATCTGTCTGCTGTTTTGCTTAGCATCATAGCCTGCAAACGTAAATTCGTTTACGTTTATGAGCGTAAGCGAATTTGTTTTCTGAATGCAACTTCATTTAGTAAGTTTGTTTATGAACTTACTTGGAAGCCCCTCGGCCTCCCACTACGCCTGGGTCACCCCACTACCGTCACGTCACTGCAAGGTGGTGACTCACTATCCTCTGGTCAGGAAAAAACTACTCAGGGCTGAGAAGGGAGGAAAAACCTCACTTGGATTAATTTTGCCACTGAAGATTTTCATGTATATTAATGTATATTTACCTCTATGTGTTTTTCTATGGCTGCATTTTACTTTCTCTGTTAACATGAACAATCGTTGCTCAAGTGGCTCAAACTCTCCATGCATTTTAAGGCCCTGTATTTCATAATTGTGCCAGTTTACTTCCCCCTCATTATTGAACACTGGTCCGTTTAGTGTTTATTTTTTTAGCATGGTAAATAAGGCCATTGAGAACTTGGAGGTGTGCCCCTTGAGTTATAATATTTCTTGGATTAGATTCTCAGAAGCAAAATACCTGGATTAAAAGATTCATTTTAGTCAGAATTTTTAGGAACTCAGTTTAAGAGCTAAAGGAGGGGCTTGGTAAGTGACTACTAAGTGTGTGTGTGTGTGTGTGTGTGTGTGGGCCACACTTTTTGGGTCACACCTGGTAATGCTCAAGGGGTTACTCCTGGTTCTGCACTCTGGAATTACTCCTGGCGGTGCTCCAGGACCGTGTGGGATGCCGGGGGGTGGTACTTAGGTCCCTCTGTGTGCAAGACAAACGCCCTCTCTCTCTGTGATATTGCTCTGGCCCCAGTGGTTACTGATTTATAGGCAGCAGAGAGCTGGAGCAGGCTATAGTCAGCCGCCCCAGGGACGAACACGGAGCTTGCGTTTTCCTTGTCTCTAGAACGGAGTAACTGCCATTTCTTTTAGAGATAGATGCAGATTAAATACAGACCAGGTCTCCAGCCCGCAGTGAAACCCTGCACCACGGCCCTGCACCACCATCCAACTGTCTTCAGAGCCAGGAGTTTGTTTAAGAACTTGAGGCCCCTGGGGAAGAACTTTTCACCGCATTCCTGCTCAGGGCACCTTTCCTCATTCTGACAGGATGGGTTAGACTCGGGTGCCCCTCGGGTGCCCTGGGACACCTTTCCTCATTCTGATGGGCTTGGTTAGACTTGGAGTACACCCCCCATACACACACACACCTTTTCTCCTTCTGACATGCTGGGTTTGACTTGGATGCCCCCCCCCTTCCCCTCCTGGGTCCCTGCCACCCCCTATCCCCCTTTGCACTCTCACCGCAGCTCCCTCACTGGGCCCCCTGCGGCCAAGAGGCCAACGTGGGGACTGGACGGGCTGAGGGAGGAGGCGCAGGGACCCAGGCCCGTGCTCCACACTGTCACTTGCGCTGGCGGAGCCCTGGGCAGATCCGGGACGCTGGGGTGAGGTGATGGGGAGGGGAGAAGGTTGCCGCATACCCACAGGCCAGGGTCCCCCGACACCCTTCCTCCCCTTTCACCCAACCTCCTCCCCTCCTTAGCTTCCTCCCATTGGCGTTCTGCCGGGACGGGTAGGGGGCTTGATGGGGAGGGGTGGGGAGACGGACCTTGGGGACCTGGGTGCGCCCTGGCCCCTTGCTGGCCCCAGGTGACGGTGACGGCGGCTGCAAGGCCCCCTCCACACCCCAGCGACTGTGCACCCTGGGTTCCTCTCCTCCCCTCCGCCCAGCGTGCCTCTCGTTCCCCACACCCCCGGGGCCCTGGAAACAACAGCCCCGGTGCTGTGGGAAAAGCCTTGTGACCCTTGACGTGAGTCACTCAAAAGCAGCCAGATCCCCCCACCCACACACACACACACACACACACACACACACACACGCAGCCTTCCCTGCTGTAGGGGGTACCAGGGGCTGTCGCATGCCCTGACTTTGGGGGCAACTCGGAGAAAGGGGTGTCTTCATACCCCAGGGGTGGTGGTTAAGGGGGCCAAAAACAGGACAGAGGGGAGCCCCCAACTATCAAAAGGGATGGGGGGCCCGGGCGGGAGGGGTGATTTTTAGGAAAACCTGCCAGAAAGGAGAGCGGACATTCTAACTTTGGGGCGTGGTGTTAGTGGCCCGCAGAGACAGTGGAGCAAGTGTCCACACCCCCTCAGGGGCGCGCCCCTGCTGAGGCCATTGCTGCTGGGCGCGGCCTGGCCTCTCCCGCTGTCTGGCTGCTCTTGGCCAGGCTCGCCGTGCTTCAGGTTTTCGGGCAACTGGTAGCCAAACTTAAACCAAAAAATGGCTGTGAGGCCTTTCTTTGTGGGACGGGAGGCGGACAAACAGCAGGTCTCAGGAGCTCCGTGTTTGGGGCTGGGAGATGTCTGCGCCCGTTGTGGTTGTGTTGCGTTGAAGGGAGCGATCCCTTTGGTTAGGTTTCCTTCAGCACCCAGCAGACTTACCTTTGTTCTCCCCTTACTGCATTTCTGTTTAGGTTCTATATTGTGTTTGGGCTGTTGCTAGTGTTCACCCCTTCCTTAGGGGAGGTGAGTACCCAGGGCTGGCACAGCCAAGGTGGCCAAGAACAGACCCTGCGGCTCTGTAAGAGTCTCTTTGGGATCGGGTAGGCCCTGGCCCCCTGCTTTATAGACACAGGAGAAAGCCCTGTCAGGTGGGTGTGGTGGGGGCTGCTATGCGGATCATTGAGGAATCTCAGGCAGAAATAATTCCGTGGATTTTCCTCTCTTTCCAACCTCTTTTTAGAATATATCTTCTGGAGCGCCTCACCCTTCATCTCCAGGCTACTAAATTTCCCAATTCAAATCCTCCTCATTGTCAGAAAACAATAGCTCTCAAAAGAAGAGCCATATGGTGGAAGGATGGGTGCTGGAACACTGTATGACTGAAACCCAATCTTTAACAGCTTTTTAATTGTATATCTCACGATGGTATAATAAAATTAGTTTTAAAAAAAAGAAAACAAAAGACCAAGAAAAAAAAAAAAAAAAAAGAAAAGCCATAGAAAATGTCAGGATCATGCAATATATTATGTCTGTATGAAACTGGCAAAGTTCCAACGCCTTATAATGACAGGGCTATGTCCAGTCCTTTATTTTATTAGACTCCCCAGGACTTTCTTTAGAACTATTAGGAAATAATACATATTACTGTTGTTAGCGAAGATTAATAGTTCTCTGTGAGTGCCACCACCCATATCTTTTACTTGTTTTTGTTTACTGGGGCGGGGAGCACTCACAGCAGTGCTCAGGGCTTACTCCTAACTCAATGCTCAGGAATCACTCATGGCAAGGCCCCAGGGACCATATGGGGTGCCGGAGATCAACCCAAGTCCCCAAAATCTTTTATTTTTTAAAAAAGTTTTTTTATAACACCTTCTTTATTTGGAGGTGTTTAATAAATGTTTATTTGGAGGTGTTTAAAAGAGTTTGCCTCCCGCTCGGCAAGCCTGGGAAGTTTCGTGTTGTATCTGATATCAAATCCAGTAAAATTATATTGATGAGAATTCTGGTACCGCTCAATAGTCGGTCGTGTTGATTATAACACCTTGAGATAGACATTTACTAAGCTTGTTTGTGTTTAGGTTTCAATCATACAACATTGCAGCACCCATCCCCCATCAGTGCACAATTCCCACCACCAACGTGCCTAGATTCCCTCCCACCACTTACCCCACTGAAGACTTCATCCTCCATCCTCCTCTTCTTCCTCCTCCTTCCTCCTTTCTCTCTCTTCTCTCTCTCTCTCTCTCTCTCTCTCTCTCTCTCTCTCTCTCTCTCTCTCCCTCCCTACTCTTGCACATTGTGGCTTACCATACATGCAGTTACCTCCAAAATATTTTTAAAGTGATTACATAATACCCAAATTCTGGGTCCCGTTGCTCTAGTCAACATCTGGTTCATGCCACTGAGGTGCCAGACCACTTGTGTCTTCAAAACCCTATCAGAATGAGAACCTCAAGGAGGCAATGCAAGAGTCGTGGGGAAAGTATATCTGGGTAGAAGGGCCTTCCAGCACAGTTGCAGCTCCTTTCTTTCCCAATGGTTAGGCAAGGGCCGTCCAAGCTGTGGCCAAGCATTAACACACTGCAGGGCATGAGCAACACTGAATCCTTAATTGAACATTGAATCACTGATTGAACCTTTCAGTTGTTGGATAATTACTGATGGGCCCCTGGGTATCCTGAATGCTTCTTTGGAGTGTCCTCATCATCAAGAAACTGGGGGTAGGTGGAGAAACTGGGGCTGGAGCAGTAGTACAGCAAATAAGGGGAGAGTCCTGAGCACAACGGGGTATGGTGTCCCTGAATTAAAAGAAGAAAAAATCCCCAGGATTTTCCAGTACACAGCTACAAATGAGGAGAAATCAGAGCGCCTCAGATTCATGGAGCAGTTCCACCTCCAGCAAATCTTGTTCAGATGCAAGATCTACTGCAGCAGCTGAGGGTGACACTTGCTGTTGTTTAGCTCAGAGGGTGCTGGGGGCTAGGGAAGAGGCTCATGGAGGGCAGGTTCGGGCTGGCCACCAGAGCTGTTGTCAGAGGAACTGTGGGAAGAGCATTCTGGGTTTGTGGGGTGAGACCTTATAAGGGTCTCCGGGACTGTGGTGGGTCCTGAGTCACTGCAGAGGGAAAGCATTCCAGTGACTTGTGGTGTTGACTACATAGCGTGCTGGCAGAGGCCTGTCTTCTGCTCCCACTTTCAGAGCCTTGTGTTTTATGTTATCACACATCATGTGTGTTCCCGATTGCCCAGAGTGTGGTCACTGAGTTTGCGCTAATCCTTCCTCCTACCCAGACTGTTCTTCTGAGAGATACGTGTCCTGTGCACTCACTTCCTGGGAGATTGACACTCAGTTCCCACTTGTTTGTGGGATTCCTGCTACGTAATAACATGTGAAGGGACTTGACCATCTTATTTAAATAGGAACATCCCCTTTATTCCATCCAACCCCCTCCACTTCTTTATGCTCTATTGCTCTTTTTTTTTTCTTTTTTGGGTCACACCAGCAATGCTCAGGGGGTTACTCCTGGCTCTACACTCAGGAATTACTCCTGGCAGTGCTCGGGGACCATATGGGATGCCAGGAACCGAAACCGGGTGGGCCGCGTGCAAGGCAAACATCCCTACCCGTGTACTATCGCTCCGGCCCCACTATTGCTCTTTTTTCCTCTGCATTTCACTAGTTAATATATGTTTTAACTAGTGTGTATTTACCTTAAAAAAAATCTTGCTGACTGCTGTCTGCTCCATTCAAAGGCTCCTCTGCAGGAGCAGAGAATTTGTATTATTCCCTGAGGCTTCTTTAGTGCCTGGGACAACATAAGGACATTACAAATATTTATTGAATGAAGGAGTAGGGGAACAGAATTGAATGCACAGACGATGCTGCCAAGAACACCAGGAAATGCCACCTGCAGGGTAGGAGAAAGCAAAGGAGTCCACTCGGCTAATATTCCATTTTATTTTATTTGTTTTTTGTTTAGGGCTCTGCTTGGCTCTGAGCCCAAAGATCACTCCTTGTGGGGCTCAAAAGGACCAGAAACTCTATTTGATGCCCAGGATTAAACCATGGTTGCTTTGCACACAGTCACTTCACCCTGTGCTGTGTCTCCAGCTGTCTCCCAATTTAGAAGACAAAATGGAGATAGTATTTGATTATTAGAGTAAGAAAATAGGAATAGCATGCTTATACAAATAAATTTTTCTCCCCCATGGACAGGAGAGTTGCTTTAAATGTACTATATTAGAAATCTAGAGCAAATGTTTAGCTGATGAAAAAGATGAAGTTCTGGGGGCTGGGGAGAATTTTCAAAGAAAAGGAGCACATGCTGGTGGGTTCCTGATGGGTGAGACATGGTGCACAAGCACCACCTTCCCAGGTAGCACCACATCGCCAGGCCTGAGTGTAGAGCCATCAGGCCCCTGAGCCACCCAACCCATCAGAAAACATGAAGTACCTCCATTTTATTTTCTGCAAGTAAAGCACTTGGGTTCAATTCCAGGCACCACATATGGTTCCCTGAGTGTGGTGTGATCCCTACCAGGAATGATCCCTGAGCATCGTATCAGGAGTAAGCCCTGTGCACAGCCAACAGTGACCCAAAAATAAAACATAAAACACTTCCTCAAAAATTCTTTTTTTCAAGGAAACCTTCCACAAGGGCCTGGAACAGTGTCAGGTAAAAGCACTTACCTTGTACATGGCAGAACTGGGCACTGTTCCCAGCATTACATTGGTCCTCTGAGCTCCCATTCCTTCAGAAGTGATCGATCCCTGAGTGCAGAGCCAGGACTAAGTCCTGAGCACTGCCAGGTGTTACTCAGCAATGCCCCCTACCCTCTAACCCCCCAACCCCCAAAATAAGTTAAAAATAAAATTAAATGATTGAGCTGGACAGGGATTAGGCATTTACCTTGCACATGGCCTACCTCAGTTTAACCTCCCTGGCACTACATATTGTTCCTTGAGCCTTCCCGAGTGATCCCTGAGTACAGAACCAGAAGTAAGACCTGAGCATAGACAGGTTTGGCCCAACCCTCTCTCCCCCAAACAAAAGTTTAAAAAAAAATATCAATGATTAGCTTTCTCTACATTGAAAGGGCATTGATTCAAGTGAAGGGAAAAAGACATTAGATGCAGATGAAACGGGAAGGAGGGAGAAATACCTATAAAGGTAAACTCACAGATGGATTGTCGGAATGCCATGGGTCTCCAACAATATTGGGGAATGAGTTCCCTTTAATCTCAAGGACAGCATCAGATGGACAAACCATGAGTTCAGCTCAGTTCCAAAAGCCTTTACTAATTATCAATAATAGAACAAGCTCTGCTACTACAATCCAAGATAATGGGATTCCCAGACCTCTAGCTCTTGGTCAGGCCTCCAACCATGCACTCGGACTCAGGTATCCCACCAAAATGGATGGATCTATCTCAAGTTAGTCCCCTTGTATAACCAAAAGCCATAATTCTTTCTTCAGGGATGGAGGGTAGTGTCAACAAAGATCAATTAATTAACTTTTAGGTGTAGGGGCTGGAGCAATAGCACAAAGGGTAGGGTGTTTGCCTTGCACGCCCTACCTGGGTTAGATCCCTGGCATCCCATATGGTCCCATATGGTCCCCTGAGCACTTCCAATAGTAATTCCTGGAGTGCAGAGCCAGGAGAAACCCCTGAGCATTGCTGGATGTGACCCAAAAAAGCAAAGAAAAAAAATAGCTTTTAGGTGTAGATGTAAGGTGGTGCCACACTAGTTTCAGGTCTAAACAAACGATTATGCCAGGGCCTATCTCAGAGGAAGGGACTAGACCCTGGCATAATCATTTGTCAAATTTCTTATGTCAAATACTAGAGAGAGAGAGAGAGAGAGAGAGAGAGAGAGAGAGAGAGAGAGGGGGAGAGGGATGCTATAAAGAAATACATCTTAATGGATGTATATTCATGGGGAGAAACACATAATTTCAGGCCGAGGACTTCATACAATCTAGATGGTACCAACAAGATCCTTCTTATTTCTATTCCGCACCAAGGTGATTCTGAGTGTCTTATCCTCTGTTTATTAAAAAGGTCATGCTTGCCTGCTTGAGGGCAAACTAGCATGATCTCTCCTTTGATCTTAAATGGTAGTCTCAACATAGCCAGTGTGGTGGTCTCCTGGTAAATTCTAATTGTTCCACACTGAGACAGTTAAGAGGAATTGTGCCCAATCTAGAGAACATTGAAATCATAGTAGAGATTATAATAATATAATTATTATAGTTACTAGTTCATAGTCAAAATGACTCCTGTAACTGCCACACCCTCCATCAGTGTTTACACAAGAGAGATCTCAGTAGTATGAACCCTGACTTAAAGACATATAAATAGCATAAACTGTAAGTAGCTTAAACAGCAAAGATCCCAAGCTAACTAGGGCGTAGTCATCCCAACCTTTAAATGTGGAATTTAAAGGTTGGGCCATCCTGATATTGACTGATACTTTTACAATAGACCCCAGTTCCTGTCTGTACTTGAACATCTTCCAGGGATGGTAACCTCCCCAAAACAGACTGTTCTGTGTGAGACCTGTTCCTCGTTATGAAAAGCTGTATCCCTGTTGAGCAGTTAGCAATGAATTCTTTAAGTATATGCCAGCACATTAGTGAATTGCATTCTTCCTCTGAACAACATTTTAAGCTTTGAAGATACTTATTATCCCCCTTCTCTCCTCACCCACCCAGCCCTTACATGTCACCAGAAACTCCAGCTCTTGCCAAGCCAAACAGCCTCAGCAACTCAGATGGGCGGCATAGAACATTGAGTAGAGTTCACTTGCCTTTTAGGTCAGACGTTGGTGAATATGGCCCTGTTTGTGCCTTCTTGAACTGTGTTCCCAAGAATGGAACATTGTGTTCCAGACATCAACACTGTGGAAAGAGTTGTGTTCCTCCGGCCTCTCTATAGACTCTGTACTTCTTGTCGTGTAGCCTGAGATATGGTAACATCTTTGCTAGCCCTAACACACATTGGTCATAATGTGCTTCCTGATAGATATAAACAATAAAACCATGAGTTGTGTTCTTAGAAATGAAAGAAGTGAAATGCAATTATATGACAATTAAAAATAGAAAATACGGGGCCGGAGCGATAGGCCAGTGGGTAGGACTTTTGCCCTGAATGCGGTCAGACCTAGGTTCAGTCCCTGGCATTCCATATGGTCCCCCTGAGCACCGCCAGGAGTAATTCCTGAATGCAGAGCCAGGAGTAACCCCTGAGCAATGCCAGGAGTGACCTAAAAAAGGAAAAAAAAAATAGAAAATACTTTAGAATTCGATACAATGCCTGTGCACTATCTTCTCATTATTATTGTTATTATAAATATATAAACCTTAGATCCAGAAAGACAGTATAGAGAGTAAGATGCATGCAGCTGGGGCCGGAGTGATAGTACAGCAGGGAAAATGTTAACCTTGCACATGGCTGACTCAGGTTCGATCCCTGGCATCCCACATAATCCTCCAAACACTGCCAGGAATAAGACTCCTGAGCACAGAGCCAGGAGAATTGCTGAGTGTGTCCCAAAAAATAAAAGATGTGTGCAGCTGATCCTGCTTTAACCCCTGGACCACATGTTCCCTCCACCTCACTGGGTACAGCCCAAGAGGTCCTTAAGCCCTTGTGGGACTTGGTTCTGGAGATGCTCGAGCAGTGCTGGGTTGCTGAGGCAACCCTTGGCACCGCAGGGCCAGAGCAGCGTGGCATCCTTGGGCTCCCCTTGATCCACCACCTGGATGCCCCAGAATCGGTGTGAAGCCCCTACTCAACCCCTGTTTGGAAGGTCCACGCCCAAAATATTTATGATATTGATGCAAGCTCTGAAGTCAGACATCCCTCAGACTGAAAACTGCTTCTGTCCTGTGAAATTGTGCAGCTTAATCTCTAAACCTGTGTTTATTTCTGATGTATTAAAGGAAATAATAATTCCCACTTGTGGGATTGTTGGGAGCCAGGAAATGAAATCATGTAAGATGTCTGGCGTGTTTCAAAGGCCGGCTCCTGAAATATAATAGTCATTATTATTCCAACTGGCCAGTGAAATCACTCATGATGGCACTGGTGACTCCATCACCCGGGCTTCTCCATGTGCCCTAGAGGGAACTTTGTGCAGGTAGTGTGTGGGAGAACATGGGTGAAAGCAGGATGCAGAATTCTCAAGGATTAGAGAGACTCAGGGTCTCTGCCCCATCACTGTAGTAGATGGTTACCAAGCTCCTTCTTCTATTGCTTAACTGTCCAGAGCCACATTGCAGTACAGTTGGGGCTACATGGTGGTATGATGACGGGCCAGGATACAGTGCACACACATGTACAGTCGATTGGGTCTCCTGGGTGAAATTCTTGCAGCCTGGGTCCTGAAGAGAAGCCAGACCACAGAGCCCTCACTGTGTGGATCCTGCCTGGCCTGGTTCTTCCCTTGTGGCTCTGCAGGAGCACTGTGGTCTCTTTCCAGCGCTTTCCCCTCTCCTGCACCAGGCCAGACCCCAGCTATCCTTCCCCTCCTCCTTGGAGTCTGCCTTGACAAAGGCCCCTCACAGCGCCCGCCCACCCCCAGCCAGCCATCTCCGGGTTACGTGAGGAACTTGGAAAGAGGTCTTGGCCGGCAGACAGAAGATGCCCTGCATGCCCGCTCCCAGAGCGTGCTCATTCCACAGCTCCCATGAAAGGACACACTGTTCTGGGACTGAACCATGGGTGCATTGAGAGGTGCACGCCTGCAGTGTCCCGGCTGCAGTGCGGGCCAAGCCTCATTGTGCAGCCCCCACCGGTGCTGAGACAGCGGTAAATGAAGAGCCTGTCCAGGGATATAAACCGAGACACTGATGTGATCCCTGCGGGGAAGGAAATGGGGCAAACAAAGTGAGACATGGATGAGATACCAAAGGGAAGGGGGCTAAAATAAACCAAGACACGGATGAGAGTCCAATGGGAAGAGAATGGTGCAGTGGCCCAGCAGCCTGGCTTTCCCACTGGCCTCTGCGGCCGAAGTCGGTTCACAAAGCCAACTGGTGTGGTAGATATTTCCACTCAGCTGACTGATTGTTTGAACTGATCTAATCACCATCAGTATTGTGGTCAGAGCCTTCAGGAAATGGGCTGAAAGGCTCCCGGGCAAGAGTCTGGTGTAGGGGATGTAGGCGATGGGATTTCTCTATATTCCTGTGAGCTGTTCCATGTGCCCAGTGACCCAGTGGCAGTAGCCACCCCAGGCTGTGCAGGGAAGCACATGGCAGCAGGCTCAGTTCTTAGCCAACACAAGTTTGACCTTGCGGTCTGCTGGCTCCCCAGGAACAGCCAGGCGTCTTGCCTTTTGTTCCAGTGGCATAACTGTTCATTGACCTGGTCTGCATTGCAGTGGCCAGAAAATGGGCAGGGTGTGCCTTTCTTGGCTCCTGCTCCCCAGTGGCTTCTCAGTGGTTTTGTGGCTGTTGGTGTGGCCATTTCCTGTCTGTCATCACATAGCAAATACTAATCCTAGAATCAAGAAGTCTGAGTTCTAGGTTTAGCTTCTTTTCATCCTTTATTTCTTTATATTGCTTTTGTTTTGGGGTCACATTTGGTGGTACATAAAACTTATTCCTGGCTCTTGCTGGGAATCACGCCTTGAAGGCCCCCCAGACCCCCAGTCATTATTTTCATTTTTGGCTTTTTCTGTTTGTTCATTTGGTTTCTGGACCACACCCAGTAGTGCTCAGGGCTTTCTCCAGGCTCGTTCCTCACTGATCACTCCTGGTGGTGCTCAAGAGAACTATTAGTGGTACCCAACATTTGAACCACAGCTGGCCACATGCATGACAAGTGCTTTCAACCACTGTACTTTCTCTCTGGCACCTTGATCTAACTTTCTAACTTTCTGAAGTCTGGAAACCGCCCACCCCACCCGCCCTGGGAAGCCCCATTTCTTATCTTCTGTCTAAGGAGGAAGATGGAGATGATGTTTCTGGCCTCAAGAGTCTCCTACAGTCCTCTGGAGAAAGGTTCTCTGCCTTCTTTATCTCATTATCTTTTTCACCCCACAGCCCTGAGGAGAAGTCATGGGCTTTGAAATGCTTTTAAACAGCCGCTCATGTATACTTGCCATGCGCAGAGACAAATCCTGGGCTCTCCATGTAGAGCCTATTTATAAAGTGTGTGCCTTTGAAAACATCAGAAATAATCTCTGCTGTCAAACTCTCGCCTCACCAGGGCACTTCCAAGCCGCATCACTTATCAACGGCTCCTTCAGATCTGCCACACTGCACATTCCTCAGGCGGTGGCCCGGCTGGCGGTGGGAGTGAGGCTGTTTATAGTGTTTCAGACTGAAATGTCACTGAGCTGGTGACATGCTCTAAATGTCCTCTTCTGATGGGCTGTACTTGGTCGAATGAGTTCAAGGGGTGTTTAATGGGACCAACACAGTTTGGCTGCAGCATCCCCTTTCCCCCGCCCCGTGAAATAACTGGATATTATTTGAGCAGCAAATCACATTTCTCTAGCACTGCATGCTGGAGACAGAAATGGAATGTAATTTACACGGTTGTGTTGGAAGGAAAGAAAGAGACTCAAAATCAACCCGTTGGAAGGAAAGAAAGAGACTCAAAATCAACCCTTTAATCAGATTGTTCTATGTGTGCGTATCAGATTTCCGCACCAGTGTTCTGAACTTCGGAACAGTTTGGAGAGGAAAGCATAAAAATGGGAGGGTTGAACAAAAGTGGTGCCATTTTCAGGCTTTAAATAAAAAAAAAAGCACTGTAACTCTTTGGACGTAGCAATAACGAATTGGACCCCGACTCCAGGTGGGACGTGGGGGTGTGGGACTGGGGAGGCAATCACGGCAGGTATGTGTATGGCATACTAGGAACTAGTACTCATTCCAGGTGAGAAGGAAAATCATCAAGAGCACTTTGGATCTACTGAAAAGAGTAATATTTACTGATGTCCCTAACTGTTAAATTAACTGCAGGTATATTGCTTTTGGCCAACCTTTTTAAAGATTTCAAGGCTTATAAACCACATGTTCATGGGGGAGAAGGAACGTTTTGAGGCTCTTCATATTCCTGAATCAACCAGATGTCATTGGGCTACATTGGCACGTGATAGGGTCCAATGGAAATGTTACTGGCGCCCTCTCTAGCAAATCGATGAATAACGGGATTCAAGTGATCAAGTGATGTTCATGGGGCTGGAGAGATAGTACAGCAGGTAGGGGTGCTTGTCTTGCATGCAGCTGACCCAGGTTTGATCCATAGCACCCCATATAAGTCCCCTGAGCACTGCCAGGAGTGGTCCCTGAGTTCAGAACCGGAAATAAGTCTTGAACACAGATAGTGTGGCCCCCAAATGTATTTTTATAAGGACCCCAAAACTATAGTGCAGGTTTAAAAAATCAGGACTCAAAGTTAATCTGCTGAAAAAGGAACCTGACTCACAGCTAATCTCAGCTCAGCTAGGATCGAAAGCCCAAGGGTCTTGGGGGCTGCCTGCAGTGAGCGCCCCTTCAGTGAGAGCTCCTGGGGGCCTGCCTGCAGTGAGCACTTCTTCACTGAAGAGCTCCTTGATTTAAGTCTTCCAGCTCTTGAACCAAAACAGCACATCTGTCATTTTTCTTTTCACTTTCCTTTTGGCAGGTGGGAAATTTCCAAGAAATACTCAGAAAACCCCTGCATCCACTCCTGATAGAACTCAGTTTTTTGCCACTCAGTTCAATACTCAGGCCCAGCAGTTTGGTGGTCACCAAGACTATGACATTAGTGGTCAGGGGCCACCAGGTGACACCCATTGGTGCTTGGGAATCTGCAGTGCAAGCCTTTTCAGTGCCAGACAGGTGACCTGGGCTCTTGCAAGCTTTGCACTATAACCCCTACACCACCTCCCTGGCCTTTCGGTCATTTCTGTCTTTGGTCCCAGCATAAAGAATATCGCGATCACCTGTCGGGAACGCCGCAGGGGTCCCCTGACAGTGTCAGGACAGAGGTTGTTCTCTCACCTCCGAGGATGCCGGGAAAACAGATGAAAACTCACGAGTCTGGTGCAGTTCCAAAAATGGCTTTTAATGGTACAAAAGCTCTTCCAAAACACTCCAATATAATGAAGAAACTCTAGCTCTGGTCCGAACTTAGACCATACAAAAGAGCCTAAGTCTCCCACCAAAGAGAGAGGTTCTCACCTGAGCTAAGTCCTACCCAGAAGAAGTAGCAAAAGACCAAAGAGCAAAAAGCCAAAAAGCCAAAAGCCGCAAGGCTGAGGAGCCAAAAGCCACAGGAGCCAAAAGCGAAAGCTAAAAGGCCAAAGGGAAAGGTGAAGGGGCCTCAAGTCAGCCCCTTATATACACCAAAGTAATCCGATTTGTGACAGGGAGGGTCATGTCAACAAAGAACCCTAAACAGAGTGTAGTGCCACACCCTATTGCAGGTATAAACAAAGGTTATGCCAAGGTCTAATCCTTTCTACCAAGATTATCTCTTATGTAAAACACTGGAGAGAGGGGCTGGTATAAAGTAATACATCTTAACTTCATGAGTTTCATGTAATCTAGATGGTACCCACAAGGTCCTTCTTATTATTATCTGCACCAGGGTGATTCTGCGTATCTTGTTCTCTGAAAGGGTCACACTTGCCTGCTTAGAGCAAACTAGTATGATCCTTCCTATAGTCTTCCTATAGTCTCAAGGTAGCCAGGGTGGTAGTCTCCTGGTAAATTCTAACTGTCCCACGTTGGGTGCAGTGGGTATAAAGAGGAGCTATGCCCAATCTAGAAAACATAGAAGTCTTAGTAGATGTATAAGTCAGAAGTTAATCAATCAAGGTGACTTCTGTAACTGCCACACCCTCTAGCAGTGTTTACATAGAAGAGAGGTCTCATTAGGAATGAACCTTGACTTAAATAGATTAAGTTGGGAGTGGGCAAAACAACAAAACTCCCAGAATAGCTAAACCTGTCCTCCAACAATCACCTCTTTATACACAAAACCCTTCAAGTATTTGGAAATAGTTTTCCCTTTGTACGGGAGACTTCCCTCTTCCAGATAATCACCTCTCACTCCTTCGGCACACACATCTCCCAAGCAGTTCCTTCAGTCACTTTCTTAAATGAGTTAGTTTTGTTCCAGGCCCTTTGTTTCCTCCTCTGAATTCCCTGTCGTTTGAGATGAGTTTCCAGGATCTGCACATCACACGCGACGCACACACACACACACACACACACACACACACACACACACGCACGCGCTTTGGTGCACCCTTTTTATGGAGGGGGTGGCTGCGGTCATACTGACAGCCTTGTCCCACCCTTCATTCCCCTTGTCTAGTAGCAGCCATGGTCATGGTCTTTGTCTTCTACTTCCTGGCTGTGCAAGGCCACGGTCGCAGTGTATCCATAGTGACCATGAGATTCTCCATAGCCTGGTTCCTCCCTCAGTGCCATCTTCATTACCTAGGTGGGGCACTGAGGCTCTGTGAGGACAAATTACTTGCCCAGAGTTGTGGCGAGGCTGTGAGGGGCCAGTTTGGAAACGAGCCTGGGCTCATCACATTCCTGAGCCCACACTTTCTCTGCAACACTCTGCTGCCATGGTCAAAGGTGCTGTTTGTCCCATCTGTTGGAAATACTGGACCGAAATAGCCCACCCAGCTCAGCATTCTGATTTGAACCAGGAAATTTGCAGGAAAGAAAAAAATTGTGAATGTGAACTCTGAATTTCCATTAACAGTGATATTCCACCATGAGCCCATTCCACCATGGGCGATATATGTGCTTTCTAGCTATTGTGTGTTTCCACAGGGACATGAGGTTAGCAATTTGCACTAACATATAATAGCAATAAGTCAAATAATACGTCTTTAGTATTTCAAGTGGTTCCGAGTCTTCTTGGTCAGTGCATTTGCTCCTGTCATTTATTTTGAAGTCCTATAGTTACAACATTGCCTTCATTTTACAGAGGCGCCCGTACTGACAGTGCTCAGGGCGTACTTGTGGTAGGGCTTGGGAGGCCATATGATGTGCTAACGTTCTAACACAGGTCAGCTGGTACATGGCACATGCTGTCTCTCCATCCCCTCCAGTCCTAACATTTAAACAAATATATTTTAGGCCTGTTCAGGTGAGCCTAAAAGTGGTTCCAAAACCTTTGTACAAAATTATGTTGTTTCTGTTTAGGGCTGGGGATATGACTTAGCTTGAGCACAGACCTGTCGTGTTGAGGTCCTGGCTTCAAGTCTCAGCACCACACACACTCAAATAATAAAAATAAAATTGAGTGGTCATTATTTTCTGAATTTCAAGACGTATACTTGTACCTTCTTCAGGTCATTTAATTGAAGTCTTGCTACTCCATTATAAATTCAGCTAAATCTAGTTCTTTAGCACTTCCATTCCCAGACTCTCGATCTTCCCCAAATTATTATCTCCTTGGGTTGACTGAGAGTAATGAGTTCAGAGAGATGAAATAATGGCCCAGGATCAGAGTCTTGGACTGAAGAGAGAGTATACAGATGTTAAGACACTTGCCTTGCATGTAGCCAACCCAGGTTCAATCCCCTGACACCACATACGGTCCCCCAGAGCACAGGGCTTTTGAGCGTGACCAAAGGGGGAGGGTAATCTAAAGAAAGAAAGAGAAAGATTCTGAGCCTGAAAGAAGCAGCGCCAGGAGCCAGCCCAGGCAGCTTCAGCTCTCTCTTCCCAGTTCTCTTGACCTTGCTTCATGTCTGATGTGTTTTCATGACAGTTGCTTAGTAGGAAATTAAGTTCTGGGGGGAAATGGGAAACAAACTGCCAACTCTTTATGAGTGTGGCAGCAGCTGAGGAGGGCACTGGACGACACGGGGTCTCAAGGTTCAGATGTCTCTGGTGTCACCGATTCGTGGCCCATGAGCAACATCCTTGAGTGGGCAGCCCGGATGGGCCAGACTGTGCCTGTATCCCTTTAAAGATGAGGAAGGATGGAGCCAGCTGCTGTGGGGGCACCGGGGTTCCCCGCCCCTGCACGGTTAGTTCCATTGCCCTTCCGGCCTCTCGCTGGCCTTCCTCATTGGTGTCCCTGACACCTCGCCTCCTGGCTCCCCTCACCTCCTGTTTGGCTGGCTCTCTCAGCCCCCTCTCCACCCCCCCACCCTGTCCTTGCGGCCAGCTCCTTGGCTGTACTCCGGGCTGAGCAGACACTTGCGTGACTGTTAGCTCCCTTGGCCGGACTCCCTAATGCCTGCGAGGCTCTTCCTGGCTTCAGAGCCTCAGCGGAACCCAGACTCTGCTTCTGGAAACATCCACACAGTAGCTCTCAGTTCCCTGGTGAGATACTCTTGACAAAGGCCAGATTTTCCTGTGATTAAGGGCTTCTGGCCTTGGGGCTCCCTGATCCTCTAAGGTCAGGATTGCAGGGTCCTGCCATGGCCCTTTTGCAGATAAGATGGCCCTTGGGTCATATAGTTTATCACCCCTTGGGTTCAAGAGTTCAAGAGGCTGATATTCATCACTTTACCTGTACTATAGGAGTAAACAAGGGTCATCCCTGGCCACTCTGGGGAGATCTTCAAGGCTGGAGTTGGACTCACTTAAAACAGCATCACAAGGTATTTCTGATTTATGCTTTCTGGGCCATCTTTTGCCCAGAAAACTTTGACTGCAGTTTACGACCCTATCAATGGTTTCTTATCAGCACCCAGAGCCTTTGTGAGTTTTTCATTTTTTGTTTTGCAGAATAATCATACAGAAGGAGGAATGAGGATTAACTGCAGGGTCTACATGGGCAGTCAGGCCTGTGCTCAAGCCTGTGGGTGCATGGCAGGGGACATGAGTTATGTAGTGTGAGGTGTAAAGAACAGAGATAATACAAGAGATTAGGTGTCTGTCTCGTGTGCTGTCTTCTGTTTGGTCCCTGGCACCGCAGATGGTCTCCTAAGCATTGCCAGGAGTGGCCCTTAGAGTACAGAGCCAGGAATATCCCTGAACGCCTCCAGGTGAGCCTCCCACCCCCAACCACCAAAACAAACCCAAAAAATAACAACCCAACAGCATCACATAGTAAATGTGGACCCTGAATGTGGGCATTTTACAGAGCAGGAAGTGACAGCTTAGGAATTTCAGTATTTTGCTGGAGCTCCCACACCTTTGTTATTTTCAGTCCTCCCTTAGGCTCCTAACCATTGTTGTAATGAATCAGTATAAATGAAGCCTTCGGTAGGAAGAAGGTAAAGTTAGCTCCCAGCTTACAAATCAGTTATGGTCTTAAGGTATATTATACATTTATTGATTAAATTTTGAAATGCATTTTTCCCTGGAGGGGAGGAGAGAGTCTGTAAAGGTGGTCTTGGCTGCAAGATCAAACCAAAAAAGTTAATGCTGGCTATAATTTCACTTTGCCTTAGGTCTCAGTTCTTTCACTTACTGACTGATTTGGAACAAATTTCTTGTCCTCTGTGAACTTCATTTTCATCATCAACAATACAAAATGTATAGCTTTATTTTTTGGGGGAGTAGGTACTCCTCACAGAGATCAGTACTCTTGTGAGCACACTCAGAGATCACTTCCGTGCTAAATGCCCATATGGGATGCCAGGGATCAAACCCAGGAAAGCCGCATTCACACAGTATGTGCCGTGCACTCTTCTCTCTCTCTGCCCTCTGAACCACACATGGCAGTTCTTGGGGAGGTGGGAGGGGGCTGCTCCTGCTCTGTGCTCAGTCACTTCTGGGAATATTCTAGAGACCATTGGTGTCAGAGGTCAAACCTGGGCCTCCCTGCATGTGGAGTATGTGCTCTGCAGCCCCCAAATGTCCAGCTTTTCAGAGTTACAAGAATCATAGGAATGCATGAACTTTTTTTTTCTGCTTTTTGGGTCACACCCGGCAATGCTCAGGGGTTACTCCTGGTTCTGCACATGAACATTATTTTAAAATAGTGCTTGTTACACTGTAGGAATTGACCACGGTTATATGATGTTGCCAAGGTATAAGCCAAGTTTCCAAGTACCTAACCCTGACCCTCAAAGTGGAGCTCAGATTCCTGCAGTCCGGGAGGGTTCATGGGCAGTTGTATGAGCCATCATGGCTGGCCCAGGAACCTCTGTGGACTGTGCCCTCAATGGGAACCGGCCACTGAAATGGAGTCAGAGGGACACAGCAGCAGGCGGGGGTTGGGAAAAATGGAGACAGGGGTCTCCCAGGAATGGAAGGAGAAGTGGGGCGTGATAGTCATCCTGCATTGGGGACCTGAGCTCTGGGGAGCAGTTGGAGAGGAAGATGAGTCCACACAACTATGGAGTAAGGAATCGTACTCCTCTGGAGGCAGGGAAAAGTGGGCCACATTTGCATCCATGAACTGGTTGTGTTTATCAGAGCCGGGTGTGCTCTGTCGATCAGTCTAGATCCTGGGATTAACTGAGTTTAAACACAGTGATTTCTAGGCCAGAGATAGCTCAAGTGGTAGAGTTCAGAGTCTGAGTTCAACCATTGCATTGCAAGAAAAAAAAAATGCTAAATAAAAACAGTGGTTTCTGAATAAAAGCCTCTGGAGGACTACACTCAGCAATGTTAAAGTTTTTATTTCTTAAAAAAATGAATGTCCTGGGGGCCTGAGCGATAGAAGAGCAGGTAGGGTGTTTGCCTTGCATGTGACCAACCCGATTTGATTCCCCGCATCCCATATGGTCCTCTTGGGGGTGGGGGAGGGGGGGAGCACTGCCTGGAGTAAACCCTGAGTGTAGAACCAGAAGTAACCCCTGAGCATTGCCAGGTGTGAGCCAAAAAAGAAAAAAAAATTGTTCTTGGGCCCAAAGCAGCAGTCCAGCGGGTAGGGCATTTGCATGCTGAGGACTGGTAGATTCCCGGCATATGATCCCCCCCAAGCACCGCCTGGAGTAATTCCTGAGTGCAAAGCTAGGAGTAACTATCCCTGAGCATTGCTGGGTGTGACCAAAAAGCAAAAATAAAATAAAATAAATATTCTTTTATTTTTGTTTTTGTATCACACCTGGCTTGCTCCTAACTAGGTGCTCAGGGATCACTCCTGGTGGGGTTCAGGGGGCCATATGTGGTACCTGGGGTTGAGTTTGTGTTGCCTTGCACTTAGCCCCTGCACTATCTCTCTTGCTCACTTTTTTAATTGAGATATCATATTTTATTACTGGTAAAATATAAAAAAAATCATTTCCATTTGATAGGGTCAAATGGAAATGTTACTGGCCCCCACTCGAAGCAAATCAATGAATAACAGGATATCAAGTGATCAAGTGATCAAGTGAAATATCATTTTACAATTGTGTTAACATTGTTATAGTTGCAGGTATATATATTATAAAGTAATATACTTTAATCCTTCCACTGGTATTTCAAGATTCCTCCACTTTTTCCTATATTCTTTCCCATGTCCTGTACCGCTCAGTTCCAGTTTCTTTTGATCATGCTCAGGATTTATTTCCATTGGTTAGAAAGTTTTTTTTTGCTTTTATTTTGGAGCCATACCCAACATGCTCAGGGGCTATTCCTGGCTCAGTTTAGAAGAGACTCTTAGAGATGCTCAGGGGACTCTATGCAATGCCAGGGCTTCAAGCCACTCTCAGGGGATACAAGCGGCACCTAGTTCCTGGACTGTTCCTCTGGCCCCTTCTTTCATTTTTGATGTCTCTCCTCCCAGAATAGTAATATCACTTCAGGGTTTTATTGGGGTTTTAATATAAAAGCAATTTTAAGTCCTAAATTAGACTTTTCTCTGAACATAAGCAAGTTAAGTGCTTAGTAGCCAGGTGGGAAATGGTGTTAGATGTGGTGTGTGGAAATGCAGCAGTGGAGGGTCTATACTGTTGCAGGACT
>JAJIBD010004535.1:0-33897 GCA_021461705.1 Cryptotis parvus | reverse complement strand
GTTCTGCTTTCAGTAATCATCGTCATTTCCATGTGCCATTTGCTTCCAGACTGACCACACAGGGAGAAGGAATAATAGAGGTGTCTGGAGCAGCATCATAAAATGGAAGTTCCTGGGTCGACCTTAGTCCTTCGCCCTAGGTCTCACTGAGGATTAGCAACAGACCTTCTTGGTCAGTCTTTGCCTTCAACATTAGTCAGTAACTCTTGCTGGAGTGACCTCTGTATAACCCTATACTTGTGAAGTAAGCGGTCATAAATTACAATATGTCCTTTCCTTCAACTCCCAGTACTGGGCAGAGCTGAGAGAACAACAGTAAGGAGTAGAATGACTAAGATAAATATCTGGCCGACCCAGGGTGCTAATGGAGTGCATCTGGGTGGGGGGGCATGAGGAGAGAAAAGAAAACCTTGAAGTCAAATGAAATCATGTGCTTGGGTGAAGTTGATCATCCTAGGGAAACTAGATTATATCATATTGATTCAGTTAACAGAGCCTCAGATAAGCAAGTCACTTATCTCTATCACCAAATGTGTAAAAATTACTTAAACTACAAAAGATTCACATATTCAACCTGTCTTACCCTATTTTCTCTTGCTCAATGCCTTATCCTTTTTAGACCATTACTGATGACCCCAGAATATTTCTATGACATATACCCATACTGTCAGGTCAGTCTCTTAACAGTATGAATTTCTTAAGTAAGTTCATGAATATCACATCATAAAAAGCAAATGTTAGGGTTCTAAAATTTGAGATCCTAAAATATTGAAAAATGGACTATATTAGAAAAAATGCATTCAGAGAGGTAGATGAGACATTATGAAGGGTTAAAAATGACCAAAGATAAGGGAAACACAGAAGTTTTATATTTATCAGTGTTAACATCATACTTATTGCATGATTTTGATTTTAGATGGAATAAAATGAGTTCAGCAATAAAATCACTAAATCCACATTACTAAGTAAGAATATAACTATTTTAGTTCTTTGGAAATAAAATTAGACAGGGCTGATATGGAGACATAGAATTCTACTACTAATTAGTAGTGTGACCCTAAAACCCCTTAACTAATCTTGTGAGGTCACTAGAGACAATATCATTGTTTTGGAGTAGCAAAGTATTGGATTTTGGTATGATGAAACAGCCATCAGTTTTTTGCTTGTGCACACACATTTTATGTTAATATACATTATAGCTCACGTTTAACTTCACAGCACAGAAAACATTCTTCTGACAGGGAAACTGAGACTTGAAGAGCTAAACAGAATTTTGCCAGAGTCACAGGCTGCTGTTTTCATATCCCTGTTGTGTTTCTTACTGATAAAGCTCCTCCAAGCCTTTCAAGAATGAAAGGACCAAAGAGAAGCATGTAGAGGAGAAACCTCAGAGCAATACAGGTTGTGGACCAAAGTGAAACTTGGGTGAAGTTGAAATCCTTAGTCAAGAATAGAGGCAATCCCAACTGTAAATGATAGCAATGATATCGGCCTAGTCAAGGTTTTCACAAAACCAGCAAAGTGTCTTCTTACAGTCCAGGTGTCAGCTTGTGGTCCTGTATCTAGAGAGGACGCAGGACTCTCTGGAGTAAGGGCTCAGGCTAAGTGAAGAGTGGATATCTCATGGAAACTGAGTGCTTACATCATAATTTCCTGAAAGTTGGCAACTGACCTTTTTGGACTCTTGTTTTCAAGGAGTCTGTTGACACCTCACCTCTTTAGGCCAGAATTTGCAAGAACTTGTGAAGTCTAACTCAGGATAATCTGGGAAATAGTTAAATGGGCCCACCCTCGAGTGATGGACTACATGACTGCCTCAAAGGTCCACTGATGGTCACTGTTAAAGAAGTTAACACATGACTGCTTTAACAGTGGGAAAGTGACAGTGAGATAATGGTGGAGGAATGGAGGGTGTATTTACAGACTCAATAGGCATGGAACTGAGCTTTGGAAACCCCTAATGAGATGAATGACAAAGATCAACGGAGTCAGACCTAAGTAGTTGTAGGCAGACCCAACGGGACCCTGATTCACTACCTCATCACCTAGTCACCATAGTAAGATGAGTGTGGCAGTTTTCATTGCCTACAACACCCCTTTGTGGGCTTTTCTGCATGTATTATGGGTAATCACATGCAATAAACAATTTGATTATATAAATGGAACCTGTCAATCATATACCTAAGCCCCACCAAAATTCCACCTAAAAGTGATAATAGCACTGTGGGAAATGCCCCTATTAATTTTTTTTCAAAAAAGAAAAGAAAAGACAAAATTATGTCAGGTTCCCATAGGTAAAGTAGTTTAGGTATTAGAATGCAAAGGGATTTTTTAAAAAGCACACCTAGGAAAGCATAGAATCAAGAAAAGACCAGATAGTGAATATCAGTCATCTGCAAATGTGCACCAGACCAGGACATAGAGTGTTTAAGGTCTTTTAGATGTAGAAGCATCGTGGAAAAAAATAGAAAATTGTCAGAACTTTGTATTTTAAGGATTTCTTTTTGATAGCTATCTAAACTAATTCAGCTTGTGATCTTCCCGTACCTATTAAATGCTGATGTGATTAACTGTCCCGAGTGTCTCTGTAAACAAAGACTCAACTGTTGAGAGCCAGGAGGACTTATGGGAAATGACACTGTATTGATGAAATGGCTATCCAGTGAGACCACCGATGGCTGCCCAGAAGAACTTAAAGCTTGGACAGTCCACATGTGCTTGTTGTCTCCTTATGTGTTTGTTAATCCCATTATCTGTGACAGATCCTTGCCAGACAGGGGTTTGAAGGTGCCAATCTGATTGGCATCCTAAAACACCTTTATTCTGCAGTGGTCTGTCACATTTGCAGATGGCAGATTGTCATAGTCTGGTCTTTCCTCTGTTCTGTTCTTTTATGCTTGTACTTTTGCAAAACACTTTGAATTCTAATACCTAAACTAGTTTACCTATGGGCATATGTCATCATCTTTTTATCCTTTTATTTTAGGAGGACAATTCCCACATTGTTATTATTACTTTGACACATACCAAAAAATCTTCTCTGGAGGCATGGTATAAAACATAAGCTTTTGGGGCATGACAGTCACAGAAACTTCAGCAGTACATTCATTCCCACCCTTTCAGAATGCTCCTGTGCTTTAATAAACCTGTCTATTTTGTTTCGTGGAGGTTGTACCACTAAAATTCTCACAGCTTTTTCTTTTTTTCATTAAATGAATGGAGAAAAAGGAACAGTTAGTTCAGAAATATTTGTAACTTTTTTCCCCTAAACTATGTCATCCATCTTCCTCAAATCATTCTTATTGTATTCATTGTTTGCCTAGAGGTGCTGTACATGTAATTGGCTCATTACATGTTTTTCTGGGTCTATTTCCCTAGACAAAGAGAGAATCATCTGCAACATTTAAAAGTGTATTGAGCGAGGGTTAACAGGAGAGCAGCACTGTGTTCTGAGGCACAGGTCACTGACACTTTCTTGTGAAGTTGTGTCCTTGGTAAGCTGTGTTTAAAAAGCCACAAATTCAATTAATCTTACAAAAGAGTAAACTATCTTGGATCTATTTAGAGAACAACTAAGAGGGGAGTATTTTTTCCTGTGAGCTATTAATGTTTTTATTCATAAATTTTGGAGAATATATGGTTTTGTATATTAAGAGAAAGTAAGAGAACAAAGGAGAAATCGAAACTACCACAGAGTATAATGTCCTGAGTTTAACATTGTAAGGCAATTTATTTCTCTAGTTAAAAAATTCTCCATCCCTGGGAAAATATTAGAAAATAAATATTATTTAATCTTTAAGTAAGATTTTAAATAGTTTACATATTCTTCCAATTATCTTGGAATTAGAACAGATACCCATGCAAACCTCTCTTCATGTTTCATTGCCAATAAATTGATGCCAGTGGGGTTCCTGGATGACTCATGTGAAATGGGAAGGAGAATGACCACAACCTCAAGAAGGGAATCTAAAGTTTCTTTAGCCAGTCCTCTGTTCTCGGGCACTTAGGTTTTTTCCAGATTCTGGCTATTGTGAATAGAGTGGCAATGAATAAAGAAGTACAGATAGTGTTTCTGCTGTGTGTTTTTAGGAATCCAGGGTATATTCCCAGGAGTGGTATTTCTGGGTCAAATGGGAGCTCAATATCTAGTTTTCAGAAGAATGTCCATATTGTTTTCCAAAAGGGCTGGACCAATAGGCACTCCCACCAACAGTGGGTGAGACTGCATTCATTAATGAGATATAAATATGTACCAGTATTCTACTAATTGTAAGAAATGGTAATGTCAGACTAGAACTCACCATTGAATATACACAAAGAGACTTACATGATATACCCTAAATGTCTGTAGGGAAAGATACAATGTGTAAAAGAAGAGAGAGAGAGTGAGCAAAAGAGAGAAAAAAGAGAGAGGGGGAGAGAGAAGTTTCTGCTAAAGAGGCATGCTGGGGGGTGGGTGGGAGGGAATGTGGGGACATTGGTGGTGGGAATGGAGCACCTGTGGAGGGACAGGTGCTGGAATACTGTATGACTGAGTCCCAATTGTGAACATCTTTGTAATTGTATATCTCAGTGGTATAATAAAAAAGGGGAGAGGGATCTGCCATTTTCTGTCTCTCACCCTCTGATACAGGAATACCTGGGAAAATCTAGAACTGTCAGCCTTGCTCCCTGCAGGAAAGGAAAGTAAAGTCCTCAATCACCCAGGCCTTTCTAGTTCTTGCTTTTTCCCAGAAAATGATTTCAGGAGAAGACCAGCAGTGAAGTATAATAGGAATTTATTTAGAACTTTCTGAGGAAGGGGAGAGAGAGGCAGAAAGAGAGAGAGAATATGCTCAGGATAGAATATGGGCTTCTCTAGAGTAGAGCGGGAGTCCTAGAACACAAACCAGCATGAGATATGAAAGTACACATCTCAAGAGGGGAGATGCAAACAACACGTGAACACAGGCAACACATGGACTCAATCAGCATATGTGTGCAATTCCTTTGTTTAACTTGACTTTTATAGGGTTTCTCCGAAGTTGCTCCACATGGAACTTTCTACCTAAGTAAGCGTCCCTTGCTAGAGTGGTTACCAAGCAGGTAGAGTAGGAAGCAGTTGATGAAGACATCTTATTTGATTCCTTTTCTGGACTTTGTTCTTGCTGGAGTTTCTCTGGGAGAGAGGTCCAGTTTTCTCTGGGTCTCTGTTCATCCAGGTAAAGGTTTTATAAGGCCTTAGTTCACAAGGTGAGGGGCTAGTTGGTTTTATTGCCATGGGTTTGGAGGTATCTATCTACTTGCCTGTCTCAAAATCATATCATTTTTATTACCCCTCATTTCATATAAATAATGTGCAAATAACACATCTGAAGGGATTCCATTGATAATATCACATAGATGATGCATATGTGCAGTTCACTTGTCTCCATTGTTGATTAATTGAGTCAAGGCATCTTAAAAATCAGATCTGCTTGTTTCAGTTTCTTGAGCTTTTCAGCTTATTTTTAATACAGGACAATTAAGTTGTGAGGTTATATAGTTCTATGAGCTTTGCAAATGCCATCAGTCATGTAATCACTACCACAGCAAGAAGTATGAGGGGTTCTTCCTTCTATCACTGTTTGTAGTCAGCCATTACCCTTGTCAACTGCTTATTAAAATTCTTAAAGCTCCCCATAAATTAAAATTATGCAATCTTAATTTTTCTTGAAAATATACATTTCATTAAATCTGGTGCATGCACAATATTTCGCTTCTCTCACTGCAGACTTATTTTAGTTGGGTTCCATACATATATTAAATTGCCCATCTAAGATGTATTTGTTCTGGCTGGTTTATTTCTATAGAGGCATCTGTTTTATAAGGCCCTAAATATTAGGTTGGTGGACAGTGATCTGGAGCTCATCTATTCCTTAGTGAACATGCTGTGCTGGCTCTGTATTTACTGATTGTCATCCGCACTGTCATCTACTGAATTTGTGAAGACACCCTTCCACTGAACATGTAGACTCTGGTTTATTACTGAATTGAGGCTGTCTAAGATTTACACTTGCTGTTCTTATAGTGCTTGCAGATACTACACTATTCTGCTATGTCTTTCAGTAAACATATTCTCATATAAAAAGACCAAATACAACAGAACCAAAACAAAGAAATTATTTGACGACAGTTTGTTGCAAAGTCAAAAATTCAGACATTGTAAGTCAGACCTGATTGAACGTTTCACTTGAAGTAGCTTCTATTCCAACATTTTTATAAAAATGCCAAATAAACAATGCTTATACTTTCCACAAACATGCCAAAACTAACTTCTTATTCTGAGGCATATGTTTTCTTAGTTTTTTCTATTTTTCTACTCAGGTAACTTTTTTCAGTGGGTGGATCTATTTGAAGATTATTAAAAGATTTTTAAGTCACAGTAACTCATAGTGAAACTTTTAGAGATATATACTTCATGTATCAATGCTATTGACAGAGACTTCATAAGACGGATATTCATTTGCTTCCAAATAAACTTCCAAGTGCTTTATTTTCTTTAATTCTTTGTCTAGAATCACTACTGAAATTAATTTTTCATTTCTATTAGTACTTCAGATACACGGGTCAGAGCTGCTACTGGCTCTCCCTATGTCCAAGGGATCATGAGGCACCCAGGAGAGAAGATGGGTTCTAGCCCTGGCCTGCCATCCCAACAGAGCCTTGCAAGAAGCCAGAAGAACTCCACACCATGAGGGCCACCGTTTTCAACATCTGGACTCCACTGCTCATCAGAGCTCCACCCACAAGAAGAGCTGATCACAAGCCCTGCTCATCACAGTCCCACCCCTACAACGGCCTATTTCAAGCCCAGGTATGCCTGATTCAGAGACTTAGACACACAGGTCAGAGCTGCTACCGTTTCTCCCTGTGCCCAGCTGATCATGAGATGCCCAGGGAGGGAAGGCAGGTTCTAGCCCTGGCCCGCCATCCCAGCAGAGTCTTGCAGAAGCCAGACTCTACGGCTGTGATAGCTCCACCCAGCAGAAAAGCTGATCCTTCCCTGTCTCGCGCAGCCGATTTGCAGCTGCGTGGTTCATCAATAAATGAAAGATGAGAGGCTACTACAAGAGTATCCCACCCAAATGGCATAGACTGGCAAGCTACCCATGTCATATTTGATATGCCAAAAACCAGTAACAATTATAGATCTCATTCCCATGACCTGAAGGAATCGTTTGAGGCTTTTCATGTTCTTGGAGTGAGCAGATGCCCTTGAGCTACACTTGCTCTTGACAGGATATATGGAGATGTTACTGGTGCCCACTGAAGCAAATCAATGAACAACAGAAAGACAAGCAATACAAGTTATTAGTGCTTCAGCTAATCTCTCACTTCTCTTGCTGATCTCTGCTTTACTTCACCTCTGTTCACTCTCAGGCTGCCATTGCAATGTTTTAGTAAGAATGATGCTATAAATATCACAGGCAGCATGTACCTAATGGTGTACAATCACTTGAGTAAAAAAAAAAAACCCTTAAATTTGAAAACCACTAATTTTGTGCATCTTTGTAAATTTTACTTTTCTGGACTTCCATATGAACAATAGGCCTATGCTGAATGATATATACCTAGAATAAATTCATCTTGCAACTTGCATTTTATATAAACTGAACAAAACTTTTTTCATTTTCCCTTCCCTTAAGATTTGGAAGCTACTTATCAGTTCTAGGTGTTTATTAATTTTACTTCTTTAGGTACACCCTATGTATGAAACTACGCTTAATATTTGTCTCCCAGAGACTGAATTATTTCACTTATACCATAACATCATCTGAATTCAAACATGTTCTACATGAAAAACTTTGCCTTTCTGTTTAACACTAAGTCATAATTCATTGTACACACATTTTGTCTATCCAGTTTATTTATTAATGGGTATTTCATTCTTTTCTTAACTTAGTTATTGTGATTATGGGAAAACCTTTCAAAGTAGAGGAATTTCTTCAAAATTTGGGTTTCAATCATTTTAAATGCACACACAGAAGTTGAACTCTTACATTCTTCTCTCTGTTTTCTTTTTTCTTTTCTTCAATAAAATACCTGTAGTGTTCTAGATCATCAAAGTGTATGCATGTTCCTAATGATTAATAATGATAAGTATCTTTCCACATATCTATTGACCAATTGTATGTCATCAATGAAGAAGAATAAATTCAAATCCTCTTCTAAAGATATTTTCTTGATTTTTTGGTTGAGTTGTAGGAGTTCCACAATCATTTGTTGAAAAATATTGTTTTTTTTTCTGCTTCCAACCCTCTTGGATTCTTTGTTCAAAAGTAATTCATGTGAGATATTCTTTTTATAAAGGGATAAAATTAATTTTCATCATACATTCTTCAGCCAATTTATTATTAAACAGTACTTTACCATTGTCTAGAAACAAAGATGAAATACTAATACATTCTTAAATGCAATTCATCACTTTGTATTGTTTCCAAATTGTGAACTGCCTGCTTTATTACATTATATCTATAGGCATATAGGAATCAGGTTAAAATCAAAGGGTATTTCTGTGATTAAACAAATATGTACTCTGGCATCTTTAAAAGATTAAAATCATGCAATTTTCAACAACATGGATGTAATTTAAGGATATTGTGTTGAATAAAGCTAGTTAGAAATAAATGGATAGATTCAAAATGATCTCACTCATAGGAGGGACCTAAAGATACACAAGTAAAGTAGAACAAAGAGATCAAAGATAGTACAGTAGAACTGATCCACACAACTGAGTTAGGTGTTGAAAAGGAAGGATCTCGGTAGAGGAAAGTGGGTACAATGATGATGGGTGTGGCACTGGAATTACGTGTATGGGAAAATACCAGTAAAAATACTATAAATCATCTCAATTAAAAATTTTAAATTAAAAAGTGAAGGGGGCAGGGGCCGGAGAGATAGCACAGCAGGTAGGGTGTTTGGCTTACATGCAGCCAACCTGGGTTTGATCCCGTCATCCCACATGGTCCCTCAAGATCCGCCAGGAGTAATTCCTGAGCAAAGAGCCAGGAGTAACCCTGAGCATTGCCACGTGTGACCCAAAAAAGAAAAAAAAAAAACGAAAGAGCAAATGAAAATTATTGGAAATCTTTTGAGAATAGTGCTACAATGAGCATAGGGTTCATATGTATTGCCCTGCCCCTTAAGGTGTTGCCTTGCCCCTCGAGGTGTTGCAGGTGTGACTGCAGTGCCCAGCTGTGTTGGCAGGTGACAGACAGAAGACAGGCTTGTCTACACCCCCAGGACTCTGCCCTGTGGACCTTGGATGGTTGATGTTCTGACATAGAAAAAAACCTGAGCCCTCTGGGATGAACCAGAGCCACTGCAGAGAATGGCAAGCTACCTGTGGTGTGCTCAATATGCCAAAATCAGTAACAATAATGGATCTTATTCCCACTGAATGGAGCCGATACTGGCACATGCTCAAGCAAATCGACAGTGGGAAAACAAGTGACAAGTGATGCATTGCTTTCTTGTTATGATGAATGCATATAAATATGCCAAACTTTTAACTAATACTTTCACAGTTCTTGAGTAGACGCCTATAAAAGAGATCGATGCACCAGTTCTTTATGTTTTTGTAAAATTCTATAGTGGCTGAATCAAGTTACAAGTTATATGGTGTATGTAGTTTAAGAGGGCTTTTATTTTGTTTTGTGGCCATACTCTTGATGCTCAGGGGTCTGTGCTCAGAGTTCACCCATGTTGCTACTTGGGGACCATTTGCATGAAATGGAACCCAGATCAGCCACAGGCAAGGCAAGTGCCTAACCAGCTGTACTTTTCTCTAGCCTAAGTGAGGGTTTTCTTGATATTAACTGTTAACCCAAGTGCTCATTGATGGATTACTGAATAATGAAAATGTTGTAAATATACATAAGTAAATAGTACTCAGGAAGATAAAATCTGCAATAATGTGGTTACATCTTGAGGTAATTCTGCTATGTGAAATAAGCTAGAAAGATAAACATTGTGTAATATCACTTATGTGTGAAACATAAATAAACAGAGCAAAACAAAAACATATCTTTAGTTTATGACAACAGTGAAGTGAGCAAGCCTAGAGTGAATGGAGTGGGATAAATAAATATAAAGGTCATTTTCATGGTAGTAAATGACAATGACAACTAGACTTTGGCTAGTGAGTATAGTATAATTAATCTATCTGCCTATAAACATTTTTTGTACTGAAACTTTTTATAGCAGTGTAAACTAATTTCACCTTATTTAAACTATATGCATATATATTTACATATGGAAAGCAACACCAATCAGTATGAATTTATGACTTTATTTAAATCTCTTTATTTAATTTCTTGATTGTAGTTAGGCAATATGGTTAAAGACAAGTGATAAGTATTAAAGTTTAGGGGTTTTCTTTTTTTATTGAATCACCATGAGCTAGACCATTACAAAGCTGCTCATGATTGGGTTTTTAGTCATATAGTGTTCCAACACACATTCCTCACCAGAGTGCACATTTTGATTTTTTAATTGAATAACAGTGAGATACACAATTACAAAGTAGTTCAAGATTGAGTTTTAGTCATTCAATATTCCAACAGGGTAAGGATAAGAGTATCAGTGTGGACGGCAGCCTTGACTTTTCAAGACTGCATTCTCAAAGGTTCAATCAGCATTTTAGGTTATGTTTGGTCCGTATGGGACCTTCCTAGTGCCACAAGCAACCTTCATCCATATGAATCCATCATAGGGATTTCTAGAAGATTCACGAGGGCATTTTTTACAAGAAGTCTCCTCTTTGAGTCCCTGCTGGGCATTTCCCTAGAGATTTTAGTGTTGACAACATCAGATAACTTCATGTTCTGCATCAGAAAATCCTGTATATTGGAGAACTAATGGAATAAGTCCTTTGTGTAGGTCAAAGAGGGCTGTTGTTTTTGTCTCCCATTTTTTGAACAGTTCTCACTCTAATTTTCCTTTCCCCCTTTTTACTCAATAGCAGAACATTTAAAACAGAGCATACCTTTTGATTAGGCATCACTCTCCCACTGGAAAGTGTTAATCATCTTGAGATCTTCATCTCACACCTTTCACTTTGAATCAATGACTATCATTGAAGTTAAAGTGAGTCTTCTGAACTATTGCAGAAAATGGAATTTTCTTTTTCTGATTCAAAGAGTTCCCTGGGGGGAGAGGAAGGGAGGAGAGAGAGAGAGAGAGAGAGAGAGAGAGAGAGAGAGAATGCCTGCCAGATAGAAGCAGTTGTGGGAAGGGGGTCAGAGGGAAATGGGGTTCATTGGTGTTGGGTAATATGCACTTGTTTGTGGAGAGATAGGTGTTGGAATACTGCATGACATGACTGAAATCCAATGATGTACAGCTTAATAATGGCCTATCACACCACAATTCAATAAAAAAAGCACCCCTTTTTCTTCTGCTTTTAAAAATTTATTTTATTTCTTTAGACATTCCGGTTTACATGTTGTTCATAATAGAGTTGTTTCAGGCATAAAGGTTCCAACCCAATCCCACCACCAATGTGGCCTTTCCTCCATGAGTATCCCCAGATTCCCCTGCCATGCCCAGCCTACTCTCATGGATATAACAAATTTATTTTATATTTCTTGCTCCAACAAAAATTAATTAATATGAAAATGAAACTATCCAGAAATAAATATACAAAAGTCAATTTGTATTGATGATTTTAATTTCTATCACTTGTCACTTGTCTTCCCGTTCATCAATTTGCTCAGGTGGGCACCAATAACATATTCATACAACCTGTCGAGTGCTAGGGTAGCCCAGTGTATATGCTCACTCCAGGAAAACAAAGAGCCTAAAACCATTCATCCAAGTCATGGGAATGAGGTCTATAATTGTTACTGGTTTTAAGGATATCAAATAAGACATGGGTAGCTTGCCAGACTCTGCTGTGTGGGTGGTATACGCTCGGTAATAGGTGCTCAGTTCATGCATTTACTGATGAACTACACAGCTGCAAAGCAGCTGCATGCAAAGGGAGAGATCAGCGTTTCTCTTGGGTGGAGCTCTGAGGAGCTGTGAAGTTTGCATGTTGAAAATGGCGGCCCTCATATTGTGGGGAGTTCCTCTGGCTTCTTGCGAGGCTCTATTGGGATGGCAGGTCAGGGCTAGAACCTGCCTTCTCTCCCAGATGCCTCATGATCAGCTGAGCACAGGGAGAGCTATGTCTCTTGTTCAAGCATTCCCTAGGCTTGAAATGGACTTTGCTGTAGGGTGGGACTGACAAGTGGGGCTTGAGATCACCTTTTCTCTTGGGTGGAGCTCTGATGAGCTGTGGAGTTCAGGTGTTGAAAAATGGTTGCCCTCATGGTGTGAGGGTTTCTGTGGCTTCTTGTGAGGTTCTATGGGATGGCAGGCCAAGGCTAAAATCTGCCTTCTGTACCAGGGAAGGTGAGTTTTATATATATATATATATATATATATATATATATATATGTGTGTGTGTGTGTGTGTGTGTGTATAATATATATTATATATATATTATACACATATATATATATATATTATACACACACACACATATATAAGAAGAGAGAATGGTTTGTGGCTCTTTATGTCCTGGAGCGAGCAGAAGCCCTTGAGCTACTAGCATGTGATAGGACTTATGAAGATGTTACTGGTGACCAGTCGAGCAAATCAATGATCGCGGGAAGACAAGTGGTACAAGTGAAGTGATATATGGATTTATATCTCTCTCTATCTCTCTCTATATATATGTATATAGAGAGATATAAATCCATATATCACTTCACTTGTACCACTTGTCTTCCCGTTGATCATTGATTTGCTCGACTGGTCACCAGTAACAACTCCATAAGTCCTATCACATGCTAGTGTAGCCTAAGGGCTTCTGTTCATTCCAGGACATAAAGAGCCACAAACCATTCTCTCAGGTCATGGTAATGAGGTCTATAATTGTTACTGGTATTTGGCATATCAAATATGACACAGGTAGCTTGCCAGGCTCTGCCATGTGGATGGGATACTTTTGTAGTCACCTCCTAATCTTGAGCATTGATTGATGAGCCATGCGGCCGCAAGGCAGCCGTGCAAGCCAGGCTTGTGATCAGCTCTTCTGCTGGGTGGAGCTCTGATGAGTGGGGAGTCCGGTTGTGGAAAATGGTGGCCCTCATGGTGTGGGGGGTTCATCTGAGTGGCTCTTCTTGAGTGGCTCTTCTGGGGTGGCGGGCCAGGGCTAGGAACCCGTCTCCCTCCCAGGCATCTCATGATCAGCTGGGCACATGGAGAGCCGGTAACAGCTCTGCCCATGTCTCTGGATCAGCATACCTGAGCTGGGCTTGAAAAAGACTGCTGCAGGGTGTCGGGGGAACACCGCCGGGGTCCCCCAACAGTGTCAGGACAGAGGTTCTCTTCTACCTCCTAGGACGCTGGGAGAACAGATGAAAACTCACTAGTCGGGTGCAGTTCCAAAAAAGGCTTTTAATAGTACAACAGCTCTTCCACAGCACTCCAATATAATGAACAAACTGTACTTAGACCATACAAAAGAGCCTAAGTCTCCCACCAAAGAGAGAGTATCTCACCCAAGATGAGTCCTACCCAGAAGGAGCAAAAGGCCAAAAAGCAAAAGCCAAAAGCAAAAGTCCAAGGTGCCAAAAGCTGAAAGTTGAGGGAACCAAAAGCCGAAAGCTAAAAGGCCAAAAGGCAAAAGTTAAAAGTGAAGCGTAAAGGGGCCTCAAGTCAGCCCCTTCACCAAAGTAATCCATCGGGAAGGTCATGTCAACAAAGAACTCTAAACAGAGTGTAGTGCCACACCATATTGCAGGTATAAACAAAAGGTTATGCCAAGGTCTAATCCTTTCTACCAAGATTATTTCTTATGTAAAACACCGGAGAGAGGGGGGCTGGTATAAAGTAATACATCTTAACTTCATGAGCTTCATGTAATCTAGATGGTACCCACAAGGTCCTTATTATTATCTGCACCAGGGTGATTCTGAGCATCTTGTTCTCGTGTACTGAAAATGTCACACTCGCCTACTTAGAGCAAACTAGTATGATCCTTCCTATAGTCTTCCTATATCTCAGCGTAGCCAGGGTGGTAGTCTCCTGGTAAATTCTAACTGTCCCACGCTGGATGCAGTGGGTATAAAGAGGAGCTGTGCCCATCTAGAAAACATAGAAGTCTTAGTAGATGTATAAGTCAGAAGTTATTCAATCAAGGTGACTTCTGTAACTGCCACACCCTCTAGCAGTGTTTACATAGAAGAGAGGTCTCATTAGAATGAACCTTGGCTTAAGTAAGATTAAGCTGGGAGTGGGCAAAACAACAAAAAGCCCAGGTTAGCTAAATCTGTCCTCCAACAGCAGGGTAGGTTCTGACTAGCTGTGCTTGTGATCAGCTCTTCTGTTGTCTGTGAGCTGACGAGTTGGGAGTTGGGCACTCCCAATGATATTATATAAATATCATAATATTTATAATATAAATATTATTTATCTATATATAAATAAATAATTTCAAATCATTTAAAATAGTACAGTCTGCTGCCTATTATCATTCACATAACTTTTCAACTCTTGCATCTGAAACATATTCAATTAAATTTTATTTTGTACATGAATCTTATTGTAATAATCATCATATCTTACCAGTAATAAAGTTTTTCCTACCATCGGCAGTCATATAACAGATTTATCTCATATTACTTGTTGCCACCCCTGCAACAGTTTTTTTTAATCTGGCCCAGGTATGCTGAACCAGAGACTCTCAGACATGGGGCAGAGCTGCTGCTTGCTCTCCCTGTGCCCAGCTGCTCGTGAGGCGCCCGGAAGGCATGGTGGGTTCTAGCCCTGGCCTGCCACCCCAGCTGAGCCTCACAACAAGCCAGATCACCCTCCCCTACTCCAGGGGGCCCGCCATTTTCCACATACGGACTTCCCTCTCATCACAACTCCACCCAGCAGACCAGACTATCATAGCCCTGATCATCGACAGCCACCCTGCAGCAGTTTTTTTTTTTAATCCGGCCCAGATATGCTGAACCAGAGACTCTCAGTCATGGGGCAGAGCTGCTACTTGCTCTCCCTGTGCCTAGCTGCTTGTGAGGCGCCCGGGAGGCATGGCGGGCTCTATCCCTGGCCTGCCACCCCAGCTGAGCCTCACAACAAGCCTGATCACCCTCTCCTACTCCATGGGGCCCTCCATTTTCCACATCTGGACTTCCCTCTCGTCACAACTCCACCCAGCAGACCAGACTATTACAGCCCGGCTCGCAGCCGCTAGCAGCTGTGCAGTTCATCAATAAAGGCTTTATTTAGAGGTGACTACAAGAGTATGCCACCCGCATGGCAAGCCTGGCAAGCTGCTCGTGTAGTATTTGATATGCCAAATACCAGTAACATTTTTATTAGGTCATTTCCATGACCTAATATAATGGTTTGAGGCTCTTTATGTTCCTGGAGCAAGCAGATGGCTTTGGGTTCTACTAGCATGAGACAGGACATATGGAGATATTACTGGTGCCCGCTCCAGCAAATAGATGATTAACGGGAAGATCGTGTGATAGTGATAGTGACTTGTTGTCACAAATTTAACAGATATTAAATAGAATTATCAGAGAATAAATCAATAAAAAGTAAATTTTTTGATTATTAATTGCTATATGTTTTCATCTTTCTTAATCTAGTAGAGAACAGCCATCTGCATCATTAGTGAGTGTCATACTCAACACCACGTGATGGGAAGTTTCTCCAGTCCTTTAAAAGAACTCTTTTTACTGCTTCTTGCAAAAACTGGTTTCAATGCTATGAATTTCCTAAATTGCTGCCTGTCCCTGAAGTTACATATAATATCTTAAAATCTGAGTGGTAATCCAGCTCCATAAAGGATTCTTGTTGAGCTTTTGTTTTGTTGAGCTTTTGTCCTCTATTCTTCCAAATTCTTCTGGCTCATCGAGTCATTTGAAATGCCTTCTGTAAATCTTCTGGGCTTTCCTTTGTATGTAAGTGACTTTTTTGTGCTGTTCTAAATATTGTATCTCTATCTTTTAATTTTGTTATTTTGAATATAATGTGCCTTGGATATTTTTAATTGGATATACTTTCATAGGGATCATTTGAACTCTTGGATCTTGATGTCTGAATCCTCAAGTGTGAGAGGTTCTTTTCAATTATTAACTACTGTATCTTCATCACATTTGTCTTCCTTTTCTTCAAGACTTCAATGATTCTTATATTGTTCCTCTTGAAGTCATTACATATTTCTCTAGTACACTGTTCACTTCTTTTCAGACTATTCTGGTATTCTGCTCTTTCCTAGAAGCTTCTTCCTTCTCCATCTTGGAATTTATTGATCTTTCAAAAGCTCAGCTTCTATTTATGCTGCTTGTCAGAGCTGTTGCCTCTTTTTAGTATTACCTACCATGATTTTCATTTCTGTCATTTCTTACTGCAGTAATTTTGTCATGTCAACTCTCATATGTTCCTGTGCATTGCTGCCCCCTATGCTAGTGTTTCTTTGAATTCATTGAACATCTTCATCATAGTGTCTCAAAAAATACTGTCTGAGGATTTGCTGGTGTTGTTAATGTCTTCTCTCATGTTGATTTTGCTCATAGACCTTGGTGGGCTTCTATATGTTTCCCCATTGGTTTTCTAGAGCTCTTGAGGATCAGAGGATGAGTCTTTGTAGTAAATCTCACTGGAAGATGCTGAAGGTCTAAACTCAATGCTGCTCTCTGACTTCCTCTGACTGGCATCACAGAATGACAGAAAGGATAAATGTGAGCAGCGTGTGCCTAGACCCTGCGCTCTCTCTCTCTCTCTCTCTCTCTCTCTCTGTCTTTCTCTCTCTCCAGCCCCTTTATGACTTCTTTATATATATTAGTTATAAATTCCTTAGTTTTGATGTGTGTTGTGTAAATACTTTCTCTAATTCAGTAAGTTATTTTTTCCTTCTGTTAATATTTTCTTTTGATGTGCAAGCTTTTTAATTTAACATAGTTCCAAGTGATTATTCTCTCTTTTGTTTCTCTTACTATTAGGGTTAAGTTTCATGTAATGTTACAGAAATATTAATGCATTGTTTTATATATTTTATGGTTGTGTCTTGCATCAAGATCCTTAGCATATATTTAATATATTTTGTATATACATGGAATTAGAGACTAATTCAGCTTCATTTTTCTTTAAGGTTATAAACTATCCTCAACACCATTTGTTGAAGAGACTCCTTTCTCAATTATATCATCTTTGATTCTTTGTCATAAATTAAATATTTATAAATTTTTCTTTTTTTGTTTTGAACCACACCCAGTGATACTCAAGGCTTATTTCTGGCTATTTACTTGGGTATCACCCTTGGTAAACTCTGGGACTATATGGCATGCTGGGAATTGGGATCTGACTGTGCAAGAGAAGCACTTTTCCCATTGCACTATAACTTTATCCCCAATTTCTGAAGTTTCAATTTTATTTCATTGATCTGTGTAAATATGAAACTGTATTCATATTCCAATGGCATAGTTTTTAATCACTATACAGCATTGTTTAAAACCATTTAAAATCTGCCTCTATTTTTCTTTGGATATTTCCAGGATTTTAACATTTTCTTTTGTTTATTTTTTTGTTTTTGACCCACACCTGACTATACCTAGGACTTACACCTCTCTGTAATCAGGAATCACTCCTGGTGGATTCAGATCACGAGGATCAAAACTGACTGGGCCACTTAAGTTTCCTGCCACTGTTCATCTCTCCAGTTACAGCCATTATAATAAGTCCTTGATAGTTCCTATGTAAAATTTAGTATTTGATTCTAATTATCTTAAAACATTGTTAGGAACAGCTCCTTTCGTTGAACATATTTTTTAGTGCATGGAAAGTTCTGAACTTAAAAAATTTAGTGGTGGCTATTGAAAAATACTGGGATGAAGCAATGCACTCCCAGATCCAAGACTAAGCTCAAGTTGACACTGCCCAGTTTAGTATAGCTAGAATTAACATGCACTGAACTTCCCAAGCATCCACTGTTTTGATTCCTATTAAAGAAAATGAAAACAATAAAATATCATTGAGACTTTAAGTATGATTTTTCTTCTATTTGCAGCTTAATTACATTATTTATATTTCTCTAATCTATGTCCAAATGGATGCCACCTTTGACAACATCGATGAAGAATAAAACTGACCGGTTCAGTACCTCCATGATTGTGTGAAGAACGCCGAGAGAGAGAGAGAAAAAACCAAAGTATGCCTGTCTTCAAAAACTCTCGAGATCATTTGCCAATGTGGCAAGGTGTCAGCCTCAGGCAACCATTTGCTAACATCCAAGTTTGCATAGCAGTGCAGAGAAGCGATAAAGGAAGACCTCAAAGAGAGAAGAGAGAATTACTGGTGGATGCAGCAGAAGCTGGGAAAAGTATTTGCAATGCCCACCTGTCCTTCTCCAACTATAAGACCAAGATAACTGCCCTATGATGTCCTGATGGATTTATCACATCTTCCAGAAAGGCAATGGAGAAGACTATCCATGACTTCTACTCAGATCTCTTTGATAGCCACGTCTACCTGCCCACATACCAAATTCCACAGGATGGTTATGTCATTCCCAGCGTTCTACCTTCTGAAATCTAACATGCCATGTTGTCCATAAAGAAGCAAACAGCACCCGACTCAGACAAAGTCAGACCTGAACACCTAAAGAATCTGCCGTCAGTACTCATCAATACACTGGCTTGCTCTTCACACACTACCTGTCTGAATGCAAGTTTCCCTCCCAATGGAAAACCAGCAGGACAGTTCTACTGTTCAAGAAGGGAGACATCCACGACATTGGCAATTATTGCCCCATCTGCCTATTGTCCGTCATCTACAAGCTGTTCACTTGAGTCATCCTGAACAGGATTGGCAGAACATTCGATGAAGGACAACCATGTGAGCAAACTAGCTTTCAAAAAGGATTCAGTACAATCGCCCATATCCACATGGTAACCAAGCTCATTGAGGTTTGTAGGGAGTACAAGATGCGCTCTGTCTCACGTTCATTGATTTACAGAAAGCCTTTGATTCTGTGGAGACTGAAGCAGCCATCAAAGCCGTAGCCAAACAGGGTGTTCAAACCCAATACATCAAAATCCTTTGTGAGTTGTATTACAGAATCACAACCAGGATCTCACCATTCTATAAGGAAGTGATCATTGATTTCAAAAGAGGGGTTCAGCAGTCTGATATCATTTCACCAAAACTCTTCAGAGTCACCCTCGAGAATGTTATGCAACAATTAGAATGGGAAGGAATGGGAGTGAAGAGAGACGGTCTGCAACTACACCACCTCTGCTTTGCTGATGACATTGTTCTAATAACACCAAACATTAGCCAAGTGGCACAAATGCTGGCTGACTTCTACCATGAATGTGGAAAGATAGGTCTACAGCTGAATCTCCACAAAACAATGTTCATGTAAAACAAACTAGTTCCATATACTCCATTCTCTCTCAACAGAACAAACATCTCTGAATGCAGCAGTTATGTGTGCCTAGAATGAGAACTCAAGATGAACAACCTAAAACCTAAGCTGCGCAGGAGGAAGAGAGTGGCACGGAATGTCTTTAAGAGCATCGAAGGAATAGCTAAAAGAACAAAGGACCTCTGGTTCCAGACACATCTCTTCAACTCCACTGTTCTCCCTGGATTAACATATGCCTCAGAGACCTGGGCCCTATGAAAGCAGGATGGGGGCGCTATTTGGGTTTCCCAAAGAGGAACCAAGAGAGCTATGCTTGGAATATCATGCCTCGCTCAAAACAGAGAAGGAATCCAGAGTTCCAACCTCCATCGATGATTGAGTCAGGGACACCGTCTCATTTACCAAGGCGTTGAAAATCAGATGGGCTGGGCGTGTAATGCAATTTGGAGATGACCACTGGACTAGATCCGTTACTGAATGGATCTCACAGGACATCAAAAGATCACGTGGCTGCCCACCTACAAGATGGTCAAACTACTTGTCAAGACCCTGAACAAAAGGTTTGAGGCTCTTCGTATTCCTGGAGCAAGCAGATGCCATTGGGCTACAATGGCACATGACAGGGACAAATGCAAACATTGCTGGCGCCTATTCGAGCAAATTGACGAATAATGTGATGTCAAGTGATCATATGATCAAGTGTCTAAATATGACTACCTATGTCCCCAGTTTCCCTCCCAAATCTCCAGCCTCTATGGCAGCCACTTTTCTTCTCTCTCAGTTACTGTATCTGTCTCTCTCTGACTCTTTCCTTTCTGGCCTTATAGTTTGTGAAACAAATACTGAAAGGTTGTCAGATATATCCCAATACCTACTTTCAACACTCAGTTTCTATCCAAAATGATCATTTCTAACTAAACTATGGGTATTTTCCTATAACTGGGACCTCGTGGAGTTTTAATCTCTGGAATATTCACAGAACTCTTAGGTTCTGGTTTTTGACCTTCACACTGGTTTCTATAGTAGGCTCAGATTCTGCTCAGGTAAGCCCAAATTCCTTTGATCTGCCTATTGATCTCTCCAATCTTGGAAGCCTTGGTTTACCCTCTTCACTCCCCTCTCTGATTCAAAAAGAGTTGCTAATTTTTTTCATTTATCAATATTTGTTTTTGCTGTTAGGACTGAGTTACAATTCTTTTATTTTTATTGATTTGCAGTGTGATATATAGTTATAGTTGTTCTAGATTGTGACTCAGTCATACAATGCTCTAACGTTCTTCCCTTCTCTAGGGTACATTTCCAGCTACCACTGTCCCCAGTTTCAACCTCACTAATCTAAGAATATAAGGCAGATACTTTCTCTCTCTCTCTCTTCTCTCTCTCTGTCTCTCTCTCCCCCTCATACTCCTTTTTAGGCATTATGGCTTGCACTACTGTTACTGGAAGGGTATCATGCATACCACTTTACCTCCTTTCAGCACTCAGTTTTGTCCATACGTATCATTTCTGACTATCATTTTCATACGGATTCCTTCTCTGTCCTAACTTTACTTCTGCCCCCACTTGTCCATAGTAGGGAGCAGTCACCAAGAGTGACAAGTCTTAAACTTTGTATAAGAGCCATAAATCAGAAGTTCTGCTTACTAACTTCTCAACTTTCAACTTTATTAACCACCTCAAAATATTCTTCACTAACCTTTGTTGCAGGCCTTCCATCTTTCATCTGTTTCAACCCTCCAGTACTTTCCCAGGTGGGTCCTGGCCTGTTGTATTTCCTTTCTTTCAAGGCTCTGGAATTAGAAATATCTTTAGAAGATACTGACTTTATTTTGTTTTATTGTTTTTGTGCTGAGATGTTGCAAATAAATACAATTTTGTGGATATAATGCAGTGATTGGCCTTAATTTATGTAGCTTTTGATTCATGTTTGCTGTACCAGGTCATCTGTTTTTAAATTGAAACAAAAACTCAAGACCCATTTTAATCATTTTCTAAGCAGAAAAAGTACATTAATGCAACCATGTAAGAAAATTGTTCTCTGGAAACTCTAAAGATGCATCTAACATTCTTTTTATAAAATAGAAAATAACAATAGTCTCATGATAACTGCATATACCAGACTTCTTGTTTCTTTTTAAGACATATCCTAAATATCTCCAAATTTTATTTCCATGAAAGGAGAGAAAAATTTCCTGTAATGCAATATTGTACAGTTGCTTTCTCTTCACATCTGAAAAATGTCTTAAGAAAAACTTTCTGCCTTTTACCTCTTTTGATTCATATTCAAGACTTGGATTCTCCCAAGCCAAAGAGAACCTACTGGCCTGAGAGGCTATACATTGCATATGTATGTATCACTTGTCACTTATCTCACTTGTCTTCCCATTGGTCATCGATTTGCTTGAGCAGACACCAATAATATCTTCATTCGTTGGGAATGAGGTCCATTATTGTTACTGTATTTGTCATATCTAATACACCACAGGTAGCTTGCCAGGCTCTGCAGTGGCTCTGGGTTCATCCAGGGGGTCCAGTCTTTTTCTATGTCAGACCATCAACCATCCAGGGTCAAGGGACAGAGCCCTGGGTGTCGACAAGCCTATCTCCTGTCTGTCACCTGCTGACGCAGCTGGTACGGCAGCCACACCTGCAACACCTAGAGGGGCAGTTAGATCAAAATAATTCATTGTGTCATTGAGGTGGCATAAGCTGTAATTTTAAATCAAAACACTCTGCTTTGACATTTTTCTCAAAGTAGCATATGTTATAGATGTCTTTTTCCAAGTACCTGTCACAAAGGAAGACTGAATTGGGAGGTGATGGGTGGTGGGAGAGAAACTGGCAACATTGGTGGTAGGAAGTGTAAACTAGTGAAGGGGAAGGGTGTTCTAACACTAGTGTTAGAACATTGTATGATTGAAACACAATCATGAACAACTTTGTAACTGTGTATCTCACAGTGATTCAATTTTAAAAATGAATAAAATAAAATCCAACCTTCCCTCTTCAAATTAAAATTGCTGACTTAGTGTTCTCTGTGGATTTCAGTTGATCCTTTAATAAATGAACTAAGAGGATGTTTTCCTTTCATAGTAGGTTCTCAACTGGTAAAGGTAAATGGAATTCTATTTCAAGAGAAAATTTAAAAAAATGCTTTAATTTTCTCTAGTAGCTTAGCCAGGATCATCTAAGGTTAACAGGTTATCAATCCAAATTGATATATCTTAAAATATATAAGCATATTGTGTAGTAGAAACATCTCTGGAATCAAATCCAACAAAGTCCAAATTTGTCTATTACTTAAAATTAACAACTAAATATTTGTTTCTCGAATATTCATAATTTTTAAATTTCCATATATCTCATTTAGAGCATGAATTTAAAAATTATAATTATGGTCATTTAAGAATAAAATCTAAATACCCAGTTCTTAAAATCCACCCAGGAAATTTTTGCTGTCCCAATCAAATTTAGCATGCCTAAAGTCTTCTTGTGCTTTAAACTCTTTGGCTATGTGAGATGTAGGTCATGTGACTCAACAGATAAGGATCTTTTCTCAAAAATGTACAAAATTCCTGTTACTGAAAAGTGAGACAAGCCGCTTTTATTGGAAGATAAGCAGGCTAGATTATTTGAAGGTTGGGTTAGAATGACATCCTCGTCTCTCAATGATATGCTGTAGTACTAACCAACTCTGGATTTATTCCATCTAGACCCATTCCCTCACTAGACTGTGCTAAGGTGACCAATATAATGAAGATCATGGGAGAGCGAGAAATGTGTGAAAGCACAGACTCCTCAGATGAGTGTGAAACCCCAACATAGGCCAGCTTTGTCGTGATGTATGTTGGAAGGCTTAGCAGAGCTGATTGTGTCTTTTTCCTGAGTGAACTTTCCATTCTAGACTTCCAGTGCACTTTACTTCTCTGTGGTTCTCGTCTCATTTTTCCCCCTGACTTCTCCTTTTCGTTGCATTGGCATAATACAAGTTTATTAGTGCTCTTCTTATATCTCTTTCATGTGATAAGGTGATAATCTTTTCTGACCACTTGCCTTAAATTATTGTTTCTTTTTTTCAAGCAAAACAGATTTTATTATGGAGGTTTTGAGGAAGGGGAAGGAGGAGAGAAAGTGAAAGAGACTACACATCTCAAGAGGGGAGATGCGGGCTACATATGTGCTCAGGCACCACATGTGCTCACCACATGTACTCAGAACATGGGCTCAGGCAGCATATGCACCAAAGTATTATTTCTATGATTAGTCCCACATTTTTTGTATCCAGTTTAAGTTTTTCTCTTGTAATCCACTTTTTAAGTCCAGTGTCCCATGCAATATCTTTATCCAATATGTACATATCAGTAATCTCCAACTTTAAGTACTCCAGTCTTTGTCAACTTCTAAGATAAAACTCCCTTCTTACATATGTTCAGGCAAATCATGCCAATTATTCTTTTTTCTACCTTGTTTTCCATATCTTACATCCAATCTTCCAGGAAACTGAGTTGGTACTACTTTCAGACACTATCTTCTGAAGGTACTATCTTCAACCAAGATACTTACTTTCTCATTTATTATTTCAAGAGTCATATATATAATATTATATATAGGGAGAAACTATGTATATATACATATATGTGTGCATGTATGTATATATATACATATCTGAATAGTATGATATTTATAATGACAGAAAACAGCTCCAGTATAGACTTACAGCCCTGAGGTCCTGCATATTCAAGAACCATCCAGGAGATCAATAAGACTTCACTAGAGTTTCCAGGTTTGATGCCATAGGAGGAAATTTTAGAATAGGGAGAAACTGTATATATGTATATATATATGTACATATGTATATATGTATATGTATGTATATATATATATATATATATATGTATCACTTGATCACTTGAATCCCATTATTCATTGATTTGCTCGAGCGGGCGCCAGTAACATTTCCATTGGACCCTATCACGTGCCAATGTAGCCCAATGGCATCTGGTTGATTCAGGAATATGAAGAGCCTCAAACAGTTCCTTCAGGGTCTTTACAAGGAAGTCTGACCATCTTGTAGGTGGGCGGCCACGTGATCTTTTGACATCCCGTGGGATCCAGTCAGTAATGGCTCTAGTCCAGCGGTTGTCTCCAAATCGCATTACATGTCCAGCCCATCTGATTTTCAATGCCTTGGCAAACGAGACAGTGTCCCTGATTCTGGAATAGCGACGGAGGTCAGAACTCCGGATTCCTTCTCTCACTTGAGTGAGGCGTGATATTCCAAGCATAGCTTTTTCGATTCCTCTCTGGGAGACCCGAATAGCATTCTCATCCTACTTTCATAGGGCCCAGGTCTCTGAGGCATATGTTAATTCAGGGAGAACGGTGGAGTCAAAGAGATGTGCCCGGAGCCGGAGGTTCTTTGTCCATTTGGCTATTTCTTCAATGCCTTTGAAGGCATTCCATGCCGCTCTCTTCCTCCTGCGCAGCTCAGGTTTTAGGTCGTTCATCATGTTGATTTCTCGACCTAGGTACACATAACTGCTGCATTCAGAGATGTTTGTTCCATTGAGAGTGAATGGGGCCTCAGGAACTAGTTCATTCTTCATGAACATAGTTTTCTTTAGATTCAGCTGTAGACCTATCTTTCCACATTCTCGGTCGAAGTCAGCCAGCATTTGTGCCGCTTGGCTAATGTTTGGTGTTATTAGAGCGATGTCATCAGCGAAGCGGAGGTGGTGTAGTTGCCGACCATCTATCTTTCCCATTCTAATTGTTGCATGATGTTCTCGAGGGTGGCACTGAAGAGTTTTGGTGAAATGTTATCACCCTGTCGAACCCCCTTTTTCACATTAATGATCACTTTTTTGTAGAATGGTGAGATACTGGAGGTGAATCCGTAATCCAGCTCATGAAGGATCTTGATGTATTGGGTTTGAACACCCTGTTTGGCTAGGGCTTCGATGACTGCTTCAGTCTCCACAGAATCAAAGGCTTTCTGTAAATTAATGAGCGTGAGACAGAGCGGCATCTTGTACTCCCTACAAACCTCGATGAGCTTGGTTACTGTGTGGATATGGTCGATTGTGCTGAATCCTTTTCCTTTCCGATATCACTGTATCACTGTCTTCCCGTTCATCATCGATTTGCTCGAGCGGGCCCCAGTAACATCTCCATATGTCCTGTCTCATGCTAGTAGAGCCCAAGGGCATCTGCTTGCTCCAGGAACATAAAGAGACTCAATCCATTTCGGAATGAGGTCTATAATTGTTACTGGTATTTGGCATATCAAATATGACACGGGTAGCTTGCCAGACTCTGCCGTGCAGGTAGCATACTCTTGTAGTCATCTCTAAGTCCAGAATTTATTGATGAACCATGTGGCCGCGTGAGCCGGGCTGTGATAGGCTGGTGTGCTGGGTGGAGTTCTGACGAGAGAGAAGTCCGGATGTGGAAAATCGAAGAAGCCCTCATGGAGTGGGGGGGTCGTCTGGCTTGTTGCGAGGTATATATATGTGTATATATGTATATGTGGAGATCAGAAACTCTAGATTCCTTCTCTAAATTGAGTGAATGTGATATTCCAAGCATAGCTCTCTCAATACCTCTTTGGGAGACAAGAATAGCAGTTTCTTCCTGTTTTATTAGAGCTCAGGTCTCTGAGGAGTATGTTAATGCAGAGAGAAAGGGAGTCCAAGAGATGTGCCAGAGCCAGAGGTTCTTTGTCCTTTTGCTATTTCTTCGATTCTCTTGAAGGCATTCCAGCCGCTATCATCCTCCTGCACAACTCAGGTTTTAGATCATTCATCATGTTGACTTCTAGACCTAGTTTCACATAACTGCTGCATTCAGACATGTTTGTTCCAATGAGAGTGAATGGAGCATCTGGAACTAGTTTGTTTTCCATGAACATTGTTTTGTTTAGATTCAGCTGTAGACCTATCTTTCCATTTCCACATTCACAGTTGAAATCAGCCAGCACATATGCCTCTTGACTAATGTTGTTGTTATTAGAACAAAGTAATCAGTGAAGCAGAGGTGGTGTAGTTGCTGACCGTCTATCTTCACTCCCATTCCTTCCCATTCTAATTGTCGCATAATGTTCTGGAGAGTGGCAGTAAAGAGGTTCGGTGAAATGGTATCACCCTGCTGAACCCCTCTTTTGACATCAGTGATCACTTCCCTTGTAGAATGGTGAGATACTGGGGTGAATCCGGCTCATGAAGGATCTTGATGTATTGGGTTTGAACACCCTGTTGGCTAGGGCTTCAATGACCACTTCATATCAATAGATTCAAAGGTTTTCTTTAAATCAATGATTGTTAGCAGAGTGCATCTTAAACTCCCTACAAACCTCAATGAGCTTGGTTATGGCGTGGATATGGTCGATTGTGCTGAATCCTTTTTGGAAGCCAGCTTGCTCAAATGGTTGTCCTTCATCTAATGTTCTGCCAATTCTGTTCAGGATAACTCAAGTGAACAGCTTGTAGATGACAGACAACAGGCAGATAGGGTGATAGTTGCCAATGTCATGGATGTCTCCCTTCTTGAACAGTAGAACTGTCCCGCTGGTTTTCCATTAGGAGGGAACCTTGCTTTCAGACAGGTAGCATGTGAAGAGCTGAGCTAGTGTATTCATGAGTACTGACAGCAGATTTTTCAGGTGTTCAGGTCTGACTTTATCTGGGCCGGGTGCTGTTTGCTCCTTTACCGATGAAATGGCATGTTGGATTTCAGAAGGGGTAACAGCATAACCATCCTGATGGATTTGGTATGTAGACATGTGGACATGGCTATCAAAGAGATCTGAGTAGAAGTCATGGATAATCTTCTCCATTGCCTTTCTGGAAGATATGATAGATCCATCAGGAAGTCACATCTGGAAGATGTGATAGATCCATCAGAGGGCAGTCATCTTGGTCTTATATTTGGGGAAAGGACAGGCAGGCATTGCAAATGCTTTTCCCGGCTTCTGCTGCATGGGCTAGTATTGCTCCTCTTCTCTCTTTGAGGTCTTTCTCTATAGCTTCTCTGCACTGCTTTGTGAGCTTGAGCGTTAGCATATGGTTGCCTGAGGCTTGTGCTTTGCCCTGTTGACCAATGATCTCGAGAGTTTTTGAAGTCAGGCATCCTTTTGTGGTATTCTTCTCAGCAATCTTCGCACAATCATGGAGGTACTGAAACAGTCGGTTTTATTCTTCATTGATGTTGTCAATGATGGTGTCTTCCCATGTTGCCGCAATGGTTCCAAAGAATCCCCAGTTGGTGGTCATTCTTAAACTCTGCAGCCTTTTCTCCTCATTCTGTGAAGTAGAATTTTGCACGAAGGAGATGGTGGTCTGATTCTGCATGGAATTTTGGGATGATAGCAACATTGTTCAGGCAAGGCTTTTAATTGAATATGATGTGGTCAATATCATTGGGGAACTGTCCACCAGGAAATAACCATGTCCAATGTTTAGATTCAGCCTTCTGGAACTGTGAGTTACCATGAATGGTCTTGGTGGATATGATGAACCTAGATAGTTTCTCACCCTCTTCGTTCCATTCTAGGCCATGGGTCCTGATATGGAGTTCTTCGGCCAATCTTTTCAGGGCCTATCTTGGCATTAAAATCACCGACTATGATCTTGTAGAAGGTGTGATCTTCTTTATAGAACTCCTCCAGTTCCATGTAGAATTTTTTCAATTACTTCTTCCTTGTATGTGGATGTTGCTGCATAGAAAACGAAGATAGAAACTGCCAGAAGTGAGCCACATCTCTTCAAGTGTAATGGTCTTATCTGATTTGTTAGGCATTCAAATGAACCAATGCTCATAGCCAGGATCGTGTTGACAAGGACACTGAGACCACAGACACCTCTTTCATCGCATGTTCTGAGGAACAGTTCTCTGGTGTCAAAAACGGTGTAATGCAATTGATGCCTCCTCGTCTCAGTCACAACAGTGATTTCATACTTGATAGTTTGCGCTTGCACCATCAGGTCCTCGATATATGCTTCCAAAGCCAGCATATTAGCATTGAAAATACAGCCAGTCATTTTAGTCCTTCTTTGTTTTGACAGCCTAGTTTGGCCCTGAGATTTTATCAGTCTCTCCTTGATCATCATGCTTAGTGCTGCCTTATTTAGGCTCTTTCAGGGTCAGGGTAATAAACATTGTTTTTACTGGTTTTGGCATACTGAATATGACAAAAGTATACTTGAACCAGGTACGCTTGCCCAGTTATGCTTGAACTACAGACGCAGATACAACAGGCAGAGCTGCAACCAGTTCTCCTTGTTGCACACAGCTGCAAAGCAGCCATGTGGTTCATCTGTAAATTACCAAAACTATTCTACCCACCCCTCTCCAGAGAGCCCAGCAAACTACTGTGGAGTAACCACCCACACAACAGAGCCTGGCAAATTGTCCGACGTGTCTTTTTAACATATGAAATATTCATTAAAAAGTACAATAAATATTAATAATCCAACCTTAATTATATGAAAATGAAAACCCTTGAGGGTGACAAAGGAATATGTATGGGCATTGAGATAAGGGGGACTAATTAATGGAAAAATGAGAACAAAAAAGATTCTTTGACAAACTCTCTCATAAAGTGGAGCTCAAGCTACAGTCAATTCTGCACAATTAATTTATATGATTAGGTGATAAAACAAGAAAGTCATTCTTGGATCTTTCTGTTTCTTGTCTTGCCAGCCCTCAGTGCTATTTCTAAGAACAGTAAGCATTTTATCATTAAGTAGATATTACACCAGATGTGTCTGGGGATTCTTTCTAGTCATACTCTTCTCAGAGGTACAGATAGAGATATGTGGGAATCACTAGAACTACACAAAGAAGCAATGGAGCTAATGCAGTACTGTATTGAACACAGGGGCTTGTACTTGCCAGGCATGTGCTTTGCCATGCTACCCTGACCCACAGGCACACTTTTCTTAATCTTACTTTTAGCTGTTCCATATTCAGACCTTCCAGGTGTCAATTTACATAGAAGAGAGATCTCATTAGTTTGAACCTTGGCTTAAGAATATGTACATAGATTAAGCTGTGAGTGGATAAAACAGCAAAGCTCCCAAGTTAGCTAGACCATGATCCAACACCCATCATTAAGCATATGGATGTCCTATGATATTAACACAAATTCCCTCTCAAGAGTCATATTTCTTCTTAACTTGCTGGCTTTGCCAAAGTCTGTGCATGAAGAACCACTTTTGTGGATCTTCTTATCAATAATAGAGTCAATAGCTTCTAAACTAATCACTGTTTTATTTATTCATAAACAAAATTCTTCCACAACCTCTTTATTTATATCTGCCTGTTCCCAACAGCATTTTTACTCCTAATGAGCCTGGATGATAACTTTCATACTTCGCAGTGTTTTCCAAATTTGAATTTACCTTAAGTAAGCCCTGAAACAAGTTTAATGTGGTTGATTGTCCTAAAGATAATAGGAGGTTGGCAGGAGGAAGAGTGAGATATTGTAAAGCAGATCTGATGAGCCACAGGAAGCATTTGCTCAGGAAGTTGGAGTCCTTACGCTTACTTCCAGTGATCACTATTAAGGGATGTCCTTTTTCTGTACTACCCTGTCTCAGGCTGAATAAACTCCTACGTATGAAAAAGGCTCAGTCCTTAAAGCAGAAATAGATCTGAGATGATACATTTAGGGAGCAGTTGTCAAAATCACAGGGAGGCCCAGACATCACTTGTATCACTTCACTTGTCTTTCCATTGTTCATTGATTTGCTCAAGCGGGCACCAGTAACATCGTCCTGTTGCAGAGTGTGCAAGGTATCTGTTTGCTCAGGAACAGGAGAAAAGCCTAAAACTATCCTTCAAGCTGGGATGAGACCATAATTGTTACTGGTTTTTGGCTCTCAAATAAAACACAGGTAGCTTCGGGCTCTCGTGTGGGTGGTATACTCTCAGTAGAAGGCTTTCATCTCAAGCTTTTCTGATGAAACTGAAGGGGGAAGGATTAGGTTTTCTCTTGGGTGGAGCTCTAAGGAGCTGTGGAGTCTGGATGTTGAGACGACTGACCTATTGGTGTGGGGGGTTCCTCTGGCTTCTGCTAGGCTCATGGGTGGGGGCCGGGTGCCTGCCTAGCTATGTTGTGAGATCGTGGGGAAGGACCTGATCACCCAGTACTGCTGTGTCTGGCCTGCCTGACAGGCTGGGGGGGTCGGCTGTCCTCTTCGGGTTGGGGTGGAGGGGGTGGGGAGGGAGGGGCCCAACCCTACTCCAAGTCGCGTGTGCCCCTCCCCACACGTGTGAGCCCTGGCTAGTTGGACTTGGCAGAGGTTGGCCAAGATCTTTCTGCTCGGGGGGTCCTGGGTTGCTCCCGGGGGGGCCGGCGTGGGTGTTGGGTTGGTTGTCTCTCTTGGGTTGCTGGGCTGTGGGTCTGGCGTGTCTCTCTCTGGGGTTGGGGTGGGGTGGGGATGGGATGGGGGCGCCGTCCAGGTGCCTCGTGGGCTGGCTTTGCCGAAGAATTTGTGTATTGTTTCTAGAGTATGAAGGTTATATTTATTTGCTATCATTTTATTTACTATTATGATAACAAGTTGAGTGTATCCCCAAAAACAAAATGAATTTGATTATTTCTAGTTATTTGCATTCTTTTGTTCAGTACAAGTGAGTTAATAACACTATGAATAACATATAGAATTAATAGAGCATTATATAAAAATATGAAAGAATTTATATCAATTTTATAAAATTGAAAGATGGAAACATATAGGAAGATTTACTTTCTTAGTTATAAATATGTTTGGTGAGTATAAATGTATTAAGTTATGAGCATAGCCAGGAGTGGCCCCCAAACCAAACAAAAACAATAAAAGATAATTAAAAACAGAAATGCAAAGTATATTTTTCGAAAATTGTCTACCTGGGGGGAAAGTCATGTCATCTGAATAGAAAATATTGAATACAGATAGAATACTATTAGCCTTATACTTTGGATTTTTTTTCATTTAACCTCTGCAACAATTTATACTCTCCAATGAATTTTTTATTTTTTCAAAGAACCAGCTTTTGGTTTCGTTGATCTTCTGGATTGTTTTTTGACATTCCATCTCATTGATTTCTGCTCTAAGTTTTATTATTTCTTTCTTTCTGCTTGGGTTGGGCTCCTTTTGTTGATCACTCTCTAAGATCTTAAGTTGTGAAGTCAGACTGTTTATGATGGCCTTTTTCTTCTTTTCTGATAAATGCTTGAAGAGCTATGAACTTGCCTCTTAACACTGCTTTTGCTGTATCCCACAAGTTCTGGTAATTCGTGTCTTCAGTCTCATTTGTTTCCGGGAATCTTTGGATTTCCTCTTTGATTTCTTTTATGACTTGCTGGTTGTTCAGCAGTGAGCTGTTTAGTTTCCAGGTACTTGGTATTGGTCTCCGTTTTTGTGTACAATTAACTTCTATTTTCAGTGCCTCATGGTCTGAAAAAGTAGTTGGCACAATTTCTATCTTCTTGATTTTATGGAGGCATGATTTATGGCTCAGCATGTGATCTATTTTGGAGTATGTTCCGTGGGCACTGGAGAAGAAAGTGTATTCAGCTTTTTGGGGGTGAAATGCCCTGTATATGTCTACCAGCCCTCTTTCTTCCATCTCTTCTTTTAGGGCCAGTATTTCCTTGGTAAGTTTCAATCTTGTTGATCTATCCAGGGTTGATAGAGCAGTGTTGAAATCTCCAACTAAAATTGTGTTGTTGTCAATGTCTTCTTTGAAGTCTATTAGTAGTTGTTTTAGGTATTTTGCTGGCCCCTCGTTGGGTGCATATATGTTTAATAGCGTGATTTCTTCCTGATATATGCATCCCTTGACTATTAAGAAGTGACCTTCACTGTCCCTTCTGACCTTCTTCAGCCTGAAGTCTATGTTGTCAGATACCAGTATGGCTACCCCAGCCTTTTGGATGGGTTGTTTGAATGAAGGATTGTTTTCCAGCCTTTTATTTTGAGCCTGTCTTTTGCTCCGATTGTTCAGGTGTGTTTCTTGCAAGCAGCAGAATGTCGGATTCAATTTTTTGATCCATTGTGCCACTCTGTGTCTCTTAACTGGTGCATTTAGACCATTGACATTGAGAGAGATTATTGTCATGGGATTTTGTGCCATCTTTCTGAATAGGTTGGTTGTTCTTTTTGGGTTATGTCTCGTCTTATAGTAGATCTTTCAGTCCTTCTTTTAAGGTTGGTTTTGATTTTACAAAGTTCCTAAGCTGTTGTTTATCCAAGAAGTTGTATATCTGTCCTTCAAATCTGAGCGAGAGTTTAGCCGGATAAAGAATTCTTGCTGAGGCATTCATTTCATTAAGTTTTTTTCACTATATCCCACCACTGCCTTCGGGCTTGGAGGGTGTCTTCTGAGAAGTCTGCTGAAAGTCGAATGGATGCTCCTTTGTATACAATTTCCTTCTTTGATCTTGCTGCCTGAAGAATTCTGTCTCTGTCTATGGCATCCATTACTTTGACTAGGATGTGTCTTGGGGTCTTTCTATTGGGGTCTCTTCTTGCTGGTACGCGTCGGGCTTCTTGGATCTGGATGCCTTCGTCCTTTAACTCGGGAACTTTTCAGCCAGGATGTTTTTAACTGTTTTAATTTCCTTGGGGTTACTTTCTTGTCCCTCTGGGACTCCTATGATTCTTATGTTGTTCCGCCTGGCTTCATCCCATTGTTCTCTGTTTCATTGCTGATCCATTATCCGGTCTTTTTCCATCTTATGTAGATCTCTGAGTGCTTTCTGCAGCTCATCTTCAGTCTCACTGATTCTCTCTTCCACTGCTGTCATCCTACTATTCAGAGCCCCGATTGTGTTTTTCATTTCGTCTACTGAGTTTTTAAGCGATGATATTTCTATTTGCATGGTTCTCATTTCTGCTCTCATTTCCTCCCGTAGTTTATTGACAGCCCTTTCAACTGCTTCGTTTATGTTCTCCTGTATTTTATTGGACATCTGCTCAATTTTTTCGTTGAGCTCCTTAAACATCCTACCAATTTCTTCTCTGGTTTCACTGTCAGAGAGATCATGCACATCTGTATTCTTTTTTGAGTCTTCAGGGTCGATTCCTTCATCTATTCTTCGAGCTGGGGATCTGGCGTTGTTTCCCCATGGTGTTGTGGTGTTCAGGGATAGATTCCTCTGGTGTACTGTTTCTTTTTTCTTGAGGGTATTACCTTCCCTTGGTGGGGAAATTCCTAGTTTTTTCTATTAATAAGCGGCCGGGCCGCCCGCCCCTGCCAGCCACACACCCCAGGGAGGTAGGGTTACCTGAGATGCAGACAGGCCGGTGTGAGAGTTCAAAATGACCGTTTACTTCCGGTTCCGCTCGGACTTCTGGGGTTGTAGTTCCACCTTCTGCCGAGACCCGGGGCTCTACCACGGCCCCAGGCGCCCGCCTGGCCAGCCACACACCCCAGGAGGTAGGGTACCTGAGATGCAG